>JAWPHD010001760.1:0-296146 GCA_037043455.1 Cyrtodaria siliqua
ATTTCAGTCATATCACTTGTAGCAGTGAGCCTAATGCTTAACGTAATAGTGCTACCAGACTGGAATACCACGTCATAGACACGTGACATGATACCCCACCCGGTGCATTATACTGACACCGGGCCCACCGTTCCTAGAATTACCCTTTATAGCTCAGTTCGGTAACATGGTTTGCTTCCCTTTAATGTGAAACACAGAATTGTCATATTTTTAACTTCCACTGATTAAATTATTTTCTTATCTCAAAACCGAAGAGATTGTAAAGACATATTTCCCAATCATTGAAAAGCATGAAAGATTGCTTGTTTACTGCTGACATGCTACATTTAGGTTATAGCTAAAAACAATGTATTTGACTGCAATCATGAAGAAAAATATGTTAATAATTTAACTCTACTAAATACAAAACGTTTTCTAGTAATTTTTGATTGTCTTGGAACAAAAATAAAACCAAAACACAATTAATGAAAAAACTGCTGTATATATTATTTCATTCAAAAGCATTATTGAGCGGGTCCCTGATATTTAATTTGATTTAAACATATTTTGTTGGCATATATGTACAAGTACAATGCAATCGTAATCGCAATCGGGCCACAAGTGCTACCCACATTAGTTACGGCCCTTCCCTATTTAATTTGCTCATGCAATGTACGTCTAACAGTGATTTACAGTAATGGTTCATACTATCGGGTATGCAAATTATTATTCTTGGACATGCAGAGTTGTAATATCCAAGTTCCTGTGAGAAAAGCTAAAGAGATTTTAAAGGGACATACTCGTTTTAAGCAATTACCGAACTGGGCTTTATGCTGAATATCAAGACAGGAAGCTACTATTGTTCGTGGCGCTTGTTTCAGCCAACCGTTTCTTTGGAATTTTAAGATAAATTTCCACTAGTACTTAAATAAGATGGAAATCAGTATATCAGACATTTTAGTGGGCGTTACGTGGTACGAGTATTAATTTTCATACCCCATCCAACCCCTTCTCAAAGAAGCGAAAAGGCGGGGTTGACTGGGATATGAAATAAAACCTTAATTTCGGCTTAAAAAGTTTGCATATTGTAAAACGGGTTATCGCATTTTTTCATTAACAAATGCTTTAAGACATATTGTATTGTTAAAATATCCGTTACACAATCCTTATAAGCTTTCCCATCGCGTAACGGAATTAAGGCGGGACCACGTAATGAAATGAAAAATACCTTACTTTTCAAAATCGGTTGAGAAATAACAATTTCACATGCGAAAGTTGATTTTAATGGAGCATTTCAAATTCTGCTGCCGCGGCATCAAAAAGACACTCTAAAAGTTAATAAAATATTTAGTTTAACTGAAGCTACATGTATTTGAGATTCTCAACTTTCGGCTGTTCCAGCAACAAGGATTTTACCTGGAACAAAAACGCCAACAAAAAACGCACACTATTTTGGATGTAAAATATGTTTACTCATTCAATATTTGTATTTACCACATGATATATATTTTGTGTACGTATTATTATTACTGCCCATGTTAATGCTGATAAAACTTTGGCTGAAAGAAAGTCTCAAACATTGGTATCATTTGTATGTAGTCTTTGGTATGTTCCGGTCAGGGGAGTCAAGCGCCAATCTCCCGCATGCGGAATTGTATACACCACTTAGTATACACAAATAATGAATAGCGAAAAAAAGAATTTCCATATAAATTGGGTATCGCCAGACTCTAGTAAAACAATGCCAAAACTGTGATCATTTGAGACTTGATTCAGAAAGTAGGCCAAAAGAGTCATGAATCGGGAAAGAGAGCAATATACTCCTGTGTCACCACTTAAATGCATTTCATTCAACCTTTTTGGATACTTACAAAAAATAAATAGATATGTAAGTTCCAAAATGAGAACGACTTGATCAATTTTCAAAATGACCTGATCAATGTAATTTATAACCTACTAGATAACGGCTATCAAATGTATGATGCGTTATATTTAAAGAGCTATATACACTAAACAAAAAAAGAAACGCAACTCGCGAATTTCCGCTATAATATGCTGCGCTTAATCGAATGTCACATGGCTACGCTAGACCTTTCCTTTCGGAGAAAAGGACTAAAACAACATATAACACACTAATTGTTCAAAGTTTCATTATTGATAGAATACGCGTTTGGCTGAAGCAGGTGATCAAACTTGGTATATTCACTTTTGCAATCTCTTTACATTAAATACAGTACTTATATGGTTAAAATGTTCGGTACTTAAACATAAACTTATGAATTTCGTGTTACAGTGTATACTGTGATTAAAATGTCTACAACAGCATAGTTGTGTCGTCTTCCTAACTAGCTGCAAACCTTCCTCACAAAACATCTTAAATATTTCTCTTGAATAGTAAGTACATTTAAGTGTACAGTATATAATTACATTAGTTGGGTTTCTTTTTCCTTTAGTATAGTTTTCATTCACAGCTGTATACGGACAATAAGCATAAAGTGCACAAGCATGAAGGGTTAGTTAATTGCGCTGCATTTAGAGTCTGGAAGTGCCATTGGCCTCAATACAATAGTGTGATTCAGGTACAAATGAAATGTGCAAATGCTTACGTTACCTTCGATTTAGTTATCTTGTATGAATACTGTGTCGTTTATCATAAACATTAATCCATACAGGATTCAAACTGCCAGTACCTCCACATATATTCAAATAAAATTGTACTTTGATCGCTAAACCAGAATAATGTAGTATAGTCTAAACATGCTAAAAGCATCGTACAAAATAATATTACGGATCTATACAACAAAACATAGCCACGTCGTCATTTTTTTCAGACCAAAGTACTTCAACAACACTAATTAAATTAGACGATTCATGGGGCCTACTTTACACGTCTGGTAAACATTCGCTCCACAACCAAAATGAGAACCATGAAAATTGAGCGAAAGCCACTTCCGAGAAGGAGCGAAAGCGCGGTTTTCATCAGCAAAGTGAGTATGATCTACTATTATTTCTTTTAACAAGAACAACAGAGATTTTTTTTCAAAAATCGGGGAATATGTTTCAGTGTAGGCATATGTATACTTCATGTAGAATACAATTTCGCCTTTTAAAAGTGTAAATTATAGCGGCTAGAACTTTTCTCCTGTCGATATTCTCCACTGATCACACTTTCGACTTGTTTTTGGAACCTATTTGCATTCAATAAATATTTCGATGGTGAATATCACTCGAATACCGCCCATAAATTGCTTATTCCCTAAATTTGCATGTTGAAGTTTTAATCTGAGTGATTTATGGTCAATTTTCTCGAGGTAGGTGGGCGAACGAGCCGGGGATAGAGCGAACGTTAAGGAGGTAGAGCGGACGCCTGTTAACATGGTTAAGTACGTAAACACATTCCCCGAATTTTGAAAAAATCTCTGTTGTTCTTGTTAAAATAAATAAAAATAAATCATACTCACGTTTGTTGATGAAAACCGCGCTTTCGCTCCTTCTCGGAAGTGACTTTCGCTCAATTTTCATTGTTCTCCTTTTAATTGTGGAGCGAAAGTTTACCAGGTGTGCTTTAGTGAATATGCAAAATATTCTTTCTAATCTACCGTTCGATCTTTGCTGGACCATATCAACGGTAAGAAGACATCGACATTGTGAAGTCCACTAAGTTCGCCCCGGTCATATTGGCTCGATGCGTACTTGCTAGACACTTACGTCTGGTCCAATATGTCTTCGGTCTCATTTGATAGTGCTATACTTAGGCTGTCCATTTGTATTATCTTTAAAGAAAAACATATAGCACATTGCGTACATACTGGCATTCTACATCTGCACATTGAATATGCAACTTAACACACACTGATGTATTTATTCATATTTGGGTTGACAACCATATTTTTTTCCAGATCACCTCGAGTCTCTTTAAGGTCAAGTATTATGCTTTAAAGATCGAATATTATGATAATCTCGAAAACATGAATTTGTCAAAGATGATGTGATACGTCAACACAGTTATGTGGGTACATAAGGATTGGTAGCTTTTTTAGAATTGTTCAAATACATTATTTCAGTATTAAATTGAGAAAAAACATGAACTAAATGAGCTATTAGCGACCAAAGGAAATTACACACAAAATGAAAGACCTAAATATGGTATTTCAACTATTTGTTAACACTTTAAATGTTAAATGTCTTGCAAAGCGAGCGTCATGTGTCAATATCACCGCGGTCATCACGTGTGACAACCATTTATAACCTTGGTAATAGTAAGGCTTGCTGTAATTTATAATTAATAATTATTCAATTTAGTCATTTCATATCTTTTTATTTTATTAATATAATTTTGCCTCCAAAACCTGATATAATTCCTTTAAAAGAACTCAACTTTAAAAATAGTGTAAACTATACATATACTGAAGCAAAATGGGAGTTTCCGCTATATATTGTATTTATTTCACACTAAGTTCCAAATAATATTCCAAAATAATTTCAAGATTTTTTTTTAATACAAGTTGCAGTTAGCTAGAGAAAGGACGATGTTGTTGAAGTTTTAATCACTGTACACTTTGTAACAAGAAATTCATAAAATTTAATGTTGAAGTTCCTCTTTGACAAATTGAGCCATTTCAGTAATGTAGTTTGCAAAAGTTTGCATCCTAAGTTTGCTAACATGCTTGAGCCAAACGCGAGCTCTGTCAATAACGAAACTTTGAAAGAAAACTATTTGCTGTGTTATGTGGTTTTTTTAGGTTTTTTTCCGAAAGGAAAGGTCATACGTAAGCATGTTCCATTCGATTAACAACAGCATATTGTACATACAATATATAGCCCAAATTCCCGAATTGCGTTTCTTTTTCGTTTCAGTATACAATTATGTATATCAGGAGTCTCATTTGACAGTGCTATACTTAGGCTGTCCATTTGTATTATCTTTAAAGAAAAACATATAACACATAATGTTAGAAATATAAACCGAGGTGTATAATTGACATATACGATCAAAACAGTTAATTTGTGTATGCAATTAATTGTAATAAGATTCATTTATTTGGGGCGCTTGTATGGACTGAATGATTTTGTTGATACAAAACATATCCTGAGTAGTTGTATTCATGCTTTAACCCAATCTCTACCCAAAGTACACTCGTTCCTCATTTGACTCTGTCAACGTCAAAGAAAGTAGGGCGAACGGTTAGGTCACGTGATTATTCAAAAATAGTTATGACGATCCTTTTGCGTGATCTGCAAAGATAAAATATAGACCTATATTAAATAATTTAATTTTTTATTTCTATAAGTTTTTTTTTTAGTGATTTTCTGCTATCGAGCTTCGGTTTGAAATGTTTACATATGCGTTTCGATTGTACGTATTATTTTTGTAGTAAATTAGTCCCGATAAAACTAAATTGTTTTCATGCATTATTTCAAATCTTGCAACATCTAATTTGCACAAGAAATAAATAAGTTTCAGGCAAACATATTCCAATTTAACAGGTTTTACCAAAATCTTGTAATTTAGTAGTAAGCAGAGATATATGTGAGTGCAAGGAACGATAACTCTGCGTGGAGATTGGATTTAACCATACAACTGCTCGTCTAAAATGTGTAAACACTACTTAAAATGTCAACATAATTATGCAACATTTAGTGGTATGTACCCTGTTTGAGACAGACTATGGATTGCATTAAAACAAAACTTGACCTATTTCCAACTGCAGTTCCCACTCCTATGATCTTTTCCAACATTATCACACATAGATAATTATATTTACCTACATTATCACAAATAGATCCGCCACACCCGTCTCCTGGCGGCGAATAAGGAACGGAAATAAAATAGTATATTGTATGAACATGACGTTAACTGATACAGGCGCTTTACACAATTCTATACAGTTATAGGACTGACCCGATAATCTCTATTTATTGATAATCTCTATAATTCATCCATGTAATTAACAGACCCCAGAGCAATAAAATACCCATTTTCGCACAGCAAGCCATCTATTATCTGACAGCAGATAGGCACATTTAAAAAATTAGAAATAAATTGATGTAACAAAATGCTTTCTGCAAATAGAGATAATGCAGTGATATATACTTCTAACATTTAATTCTGCATGGACAAAGTTTTAGCTCATTAGCTGGCATGTTAGGTGATTATTGCCATTTTATTGACCTCATGCTGGGTATGCCGACACCAAGCTGATTATCATGTAACTTGAGCTGAGTCAAAACTACTACATTTTTCGGGTCAGTCCTATAACTGTATAATTATGCAGTTTCAACAATAGCGCTCCTGAGAAGAAATTATTACCCGTACCATTATACTTATATAGTTGATTAGAATATATGATAATCACACAAATATCTTTTTTAGCACGATTTCGTAAACATTTCCTGCTGTATTTAATATTTACGTTATTTATTATTTTGATGAATTTATCATTTATTTTAAACTAAACACAAAAAAAGAAATATTATAAAATATAATACAATATATTTATGTAAATTATCAAAGGAACTATTAACCAGAAGCTAAATGTGTTGTTTAGGTATTTATTGCATTTCAGGAGGGTGGGTTTAACATCATTCCATTATTCTGTCGTTGTTTGCTACGATATAGCTACATTAATTGACGTAAAATCGCAGATAATTTGGAAATGCTCAAAACCAATCCAATCATTTATTACATAAGGGACCAATAACTACAAACTAAATACGACGTGATTTATCCACCTTTAAAACAAAGTTGACCGAAGCACTAAACCTAACAGTGCGATTGCGGAGGCGTTATATGAACTTGGTGGTTATATATACTGAACAAAAAAAGAAACGTCCGATTTTTTGCTGGTATTTCAATAGGCCAGTTTTTGGGGGCGTATAAAAGCTTAAACAGCGTTTACATAATCATGATAAAACAATGTTTGATGTTTGTAAGCACACTAAAGTGAGTACTAAATATCCCATTAAACAGTTTCAACGCAAAGCACTAATCATTTATGGATGATATGGAAATGTTAAAGGGAAGTAATTTGATGATTGTTAATAATCAAAAGCTGCCATCTACACAATCTGTGTTATGTATTTTGTGCCCAAATGCATGTTTTAAGAAAAAGGGTGCTATTCCCTTGCATACTGAACTTTCCAAAAACATTTTTGTTTGGACTATTGTTGGCGGTCTATCTAATTATTCTTACAACGTCATTATTTCTTTTCTGTTTTGCTGTCTAAACAATCAGCATCAACATCAGCGTGATCAGCGGAAGTTTCTTTTTTTGTTCAGTATATATTAATTTAGAAACTGACATTGTTAACTCCGTATCTATACTTATTAAATACCGTAAGATCAATAAGATATGCCTACATGTAGTAATATAATGTTCTGATAATACAATAAACAAATTGGTATCGCTTTTAGCGTTTTCTAATTCTATTCAGAATCCTACTAAATATGGATTTTGACCTCAAGAGTATTATTTTGAAGGCATGATAACACAAGGATCATAACAAGAGGTAGTGTTCATGCACCTTGTATTACCTGTTTTGTACTCAGCAGGATCATTTGTACACAACAGGATCATTTGTACACACTCGCGGCTAAACCTCTCGTGATCTGCTGCAGATATGGCATATCCATTCAAGTTGATTCAAGCTTTCAAAACACGTTACTGTAGTTATTATCATATTTGATTAAAACAGCAAAAAAGACAAACCTTACTTGTATAACAATCTCTTTAAAAAAAACTGTGTTAAGTATATTTTCTAATAAAATATAAAGGTTTACAATTCTATGGTGTTATTGTTTTTTTAATTATCACCAATATAAACAGTAAGGCCGTTTTCAGACTATATATTTTAGCAGGGTGTGCTTGGATGGCGGGAAGAGTACAGTACTGGTTCTACCCAGGAAAGGTGGGTGGTCTGCCTCCACCACAAAAACAATCGACGTCATATATAACCTTACATGTGTTGAAAATGACAGAACAGAACAGAACATAATTTTATTCAGATTTATACATAGTACATCATCTAATACATATCTAAGTTTACAATACATCACGTGACAAGAGAGAGGATGAATACATTACTGGTTCACAGTTAGAGAATATATAATACTAAGAGATTCTCTAGTATACTTACAACATTTAGTAATATTTGTTTGTTATTTGATTTCATAAGCTCAATGAATTGAAACATTGAAGGTCTAATAAAATAATATTTCTTAATGTATTTTTTTCTTAAGTCATTGAAACGTCTACAAATACATATGAAATTATACTCGTCTTCTATATCACCAGAATCACAATATAAACAAATTCTTTAATTTCGTGCCGTAAAACACCATACAAACAAACAAACAAATTGTTTCAAGCACTAAGTATACTAAGCAAAATAAAGTTAGCACATAAGATTCATGTTATTTCCATAGACGAGAAACGGAGCCGTGTATGTTTGGGGGCAATGATAAAGTGACATGGATAGGACCAATAATAATGCTACAAAGTCAATTGTAAATAAAGTAGGTAATAGAAATGATGCAAATATGATGCGAACATACGTGTATACATAGGTCATCGACAATCGTTCTCATTTCAATGAAAAAGGAGGTTATATTAAAATTTGGAGATTTGGTATGGGTTTTTTTTGAGAATAACAGTCGTTTGTGATCTCAAGTCAGCGGTTTATAAACAATGACAAAATGTGCAATGCTTGTCAATTCCAAACATTCGTTGAAAGCAATACGTTTGTATAACGAACTAAGTTATTTTTAATATATGGGAGTTAAATCTGATAGTTCGCCTAGAAAATAACAAGAAAACACAATTTCTTGTCAAATCCTTACGTAGCATTGCTAACATCTTCAAACAATTATATCAATGTTCATATTTTAATCTATGTCCCTAACAGTCGAGCTAAACTTTCTTTGTTCAGTATAGTTTAAATACTGCCTTCGCGGCGCGGATACTATTTTATGATATTAAATGTTGCCATTCTCATTTTATTAACATATTAATTTCACGTAGTTCAATCAACTATTACCGCCATGCTGCACGTCTGACATTCTCTTTATGCACGAATATAGAATTTATTATTTAAAGGTTGAATATCGATCTCTCTCATAACTTCTTTTTGAGATCAGGCTCAGGTGATCTATTGGGATCACACTTCGTCCGTCCGTCCGTCGTCGTTAACATTTGCTTCAAACGATTTCTCCTCAGAAAGCGCTTGGCCAATTTTGACCAAACTTCACGTGGATGGTCCATAGATAAATGCTTTTTAGATTTGTTAAAAGTAAGTCAGCGCGACATCTAAAATGGCCGCCATTACCATATATAGTCGAAACCTTAAACAATCTTCTTCTCAAGAACCGCTGAACAGACTTCGAAAGTTTTTCTTTTAAAATGAACATCAACGCCTAGACTATTAAGTTTGTTCAAATGAAGTTCCCGGGGTCAAAAATTATCTCGCCCTGGGGGGTCCAAAGTTTGTATATTGGGATTTTGCATGTTTTCATAGACTTATACAGGAAAATCTTCTTCTCTGAAACCACAGAACTTTCATGTATTACACGTAGCATCAGCTTATGGTCCTCTACTAATTGTGTTCAAATGGTGACCTTGGGGTCAATTTTGGCCCCGCCCCGGCGGTCACAGTGTTACATAGATTTATATAGGGGGAAAAAATCTTCCTCTCTGAAACTACAAGAGCCAGAGGTTTAATATTTTGCATTTACTATAAGATTATGGTCCTTTACCAAGTGTGTTCAAATGGTGACCCTGGGGTCACATTAAACCTCGCCCCAGGGGTCACATTTTCTACATAGACTTGTATACTGAAAAACTTAAAAAATCTTCTTCTATGAAACTGCTTGAGCCAGATGTTTAATATTTTGCATTTGCTATAAGCTTATGGTCCTCTACCAAGTTTGTTCAAATGTTGACCCTGGGGTTAAATTTGGCCCCGTCCCGGGCGTCACAGTTTTACATAGATTTATAAAGTAAATTTTTTTTAAAAAAAAATCTTCTCTGCAACTACAAGAGCCAGAGGTTTATTAATTTGCATTTACTATGAGCTTATGATCCTTTACCAATAAATACTGATAAAGGTGATCCTTTGGGAGCAACGAACACAATTAAGAGAATAAAGCAGCAGACTCGGTTTTATTGAGTCTGTTCATGAGAAGTAATGAAAGAAGCAACACCTCTCATGCCCCCTAGCACCGGCTTAAGCGGTATTCTACTTCAAAGCCACCTATATTGGGCTCGTTGGTCCCAAAGGACCAGTAATAATAACACTACTGATTCGTAGCACGGGGAGACTTTTTACAGCCGCCACACTGCACTAAACGAACGCTAGTGTGAATGTCAATAAATACTGATAAAGGTGATCCTTTGGGAGCAACAAACACAATTAAGAGAATAAAGCAGCAGACTCGGTTTTATTGACTCTGTTCATGAGAAGTAATGAAAGAAGCAACACCTCTCACGCCCCCTAGCACCGGCTTAAGCGGTATTCTACTTCAAAGCCACCTATATTGGGCTCGTTGGTCCCAAAGGACCAGTAAAAATAACACTACTGATTCGTAGCACAGGGAGACTTTTTACAGCCGCCACACTGCACTAAACGAACGCTAGTGTGAATGTCAATAAATACTGATAAAGTTTATTCAAATGGTGACCCTGGGGTCACATTTGGACCTGCCCCAGGGGTCACATATTTTAAATAGACTTGTATAGGAAAAAACTTTTTTTTTATCTCCTTCTCTGAAGCCACAAGGCACACAGTTCTCATATATTACATGTAGTCCTGGCGTCACATTTGGCCATGCCCCAAGGGTTACACCCTAGCACCTTCATTTTGCATTTGATATTTACCAAACATTGTCAGTGTCTTTATATCAATGTTGTTAACACAACAGAGGCCACATTTCTTGGACAATCTTAACCAAACTTGCATATTTGTATATGACCATGAGATTTCGAAGAAGTTTGATAATGGGCGAGTACTCAGGTGATCGATATAGGGCCATCTTGTCCCTCTTGTTAATTGTCTTCTTGTGTGTAATATTGTGTATAAATATCGCCTTACTTTTCTAAATTTAAATATACCTTTCAACCTCAGACATGGGGGCACAATATATACAATAAAGTTGAACAGAAATGTAGCATTCAAGGACCACAGTTAACCGTATACACGCACAGAAACAAACAACAACAAGGATAAATAAAAGACAAGCTATGACATCATAAACATAAAAGGCCTGACAATAGGGCTACTGCCTTGGAACGGTCAGTGGCACAAGTAAATGTCTGTGAATGCAACATTTTCTGTTCGGCTTTTATGCCTACGTTTAGCTCTACTGGTCGAAAATTATCATATGGTATGCGAATGTGGTTTCGTCGTTCGTTCGTCCGTCCGTCTGTATTGTTTTTCAATATGTACGTCTCATCATACATTATTTTACTAAGTCATATTCCAAATATCGCACGCAGATATTCAGAGTTCCTTTGAAGGTCTAGCTAGTTTATAATAAAGCAAAATAAACGGAAAATTTCAGAATGACCTTTGAATCTTATTTAGATTTTATTTTGATCAGACTGTCAATTTTGCTCACCATCGGCCGTATTTCGGTTAGTATAGACTCATACTAAACATATAAATAAATGATATCTTCAAACAACAGGGTCAAATGGCCTTGAATCGCTTACCATTCGGAAAATTAATTTCGACATTTGCTTCGCCTCGATCGACATTATTTTGTATTAATTAAAAATTTAATGTAAATATATAAAGATAAAAATATTTACAAATAAGGGATGACATGGTAGTAATATAAACTATGTACATGTATATCAACAAATGCCCGTCAACAGGTATATAATCAAGTGCATGAAATCTAAAACAAGACTAAAATCTATAGTATCAAATAACTCCTTCATAGTATTATCTCTGTTGTACCGTTGCCGCAAAGGAACAAAGTCTACACATTCCAATAAGATATGTTTCACCGTTAACGGTGCAAAACAGGGTATACATTCTGGTAGTTGCTTACCTTGTTTTAACTATGAATGAGTATAACGTGTATACCCTATCCAGCATCGGGCTAGAACAACTTCTTTTCGACGAATGGGTCTACTAGAAGGACTCCGTTTTCCGAGTAACGGTTTAATTGAATGGAGTTCATTGTTCACTGACAAATCCCAAGCGGCTTGCCAAGAGTTACGAATATATGTGTTAATACAACTTTTAAAATCAGTATAAGGTAATTTGGCATTAGATATATGTAAACCTAATGCTGCTATAGCAGCACTATCAGCTCTATCATTACCACGTATTCCTATATGGCTTGGAAGCCAGCAGAAAATAATAACATTATCAACTATAAGAGAATTGCACTTTTCTAAAAGTCGAAGCACAACTGGGTTATCATGTTTCACATTACCCAGGGCTTGAAGAGATGAAAGGGAATCAGAAAATAGTACAAAAGGGTCAGTTCAGCAGAAAAGATAGAGTCCTTGTCAGGCAGGCGGCTCTTTATGATGTCTTTGTGAACAACATAATTATGCTGCAGCAACCTTATCTCCAGCTTTAGAACCATCTGTGTATATATGTTGAAAATTACTGTATTTCGATTTAATTTCATTAACTTTGCTTTCAATGATAGTAGGGTCTGTACAGGATTTGTTACTATTACAAAGATCAAAAATGATTATTGATGTTTACAAAGTCCAAGGTGGAATTTGTGGTACTTTGTTCTTGGCAATCAAAATTAGGTCGATTTCAGTGTCTCTTAATTTTGGTTTAATACAAAGACCAAATGGCCGAATGGCTTTCGGTTTTCGATCAAAAGGAGGTTCATAACTGGGGTTAAAAACAGTATCGAAAGTTTGATGTGAGGGGTTAGATTGTAATTTATTGGCATATTGAAGGGTTAATTTGTCCAGTCGATAATACAGGGATGGTTCATTAGCTTCAACATATAGACTTTCGGCTGGTGATGTACGAAAGGCACCTAAAGTGTGTCGTACTCCTTGGTTATGTATAGGATCGAGCCTCTGCAAGTATGACTTGCGAGTCGATCCATATATTATCGAGCCGTAGTCCAGCTTGGATCTGATAAGAGATCTATAAAGTCGCAAAAGGACTTTTCGATCTGCTCCTCAATTAGTGTTTGCAAAAACTTTAAGTAAATTAAGAGCTTGAAGGTATTTGCCCTTCAAATATTTAAGGTGTGGTATAAACGCTAATTTACGGTCAAAAATAAAATCAAGGAATTGTGTCTCATCCACTACTGGTATTGGTGACCCCAGTGTTAGATGAGGGTCTTCGTGATGGTTACGTAGTTGACAGAAATGCATACCATTAGTTTTAGATTTAGGAAATTTAAAACCATTTTCATCAACAAGTATATTGAGACATTGTTGTAATTGCCTCCCAAGTGTGTTCATGTTGTTTGCACTATAACATATAACAAAGTCATCAATATGTAGATAACAATCCACACCAGAATTGATGCGTTTAACTATACTGTTAATTTTTATATTAAAAAGGGTGACAGAGGGTATGCTGCCCTGTGGCGCACCCATCTCCTCTTCATGAATGTCAGAGTGGGTTGAATCCATTTGGACACGAAACTTTCTATCATCTAAGAAATTCTCAATAAAAATTGGTAGTCGGCCTCTAAGACCAAGGTCATGAACATCATTCATAATACCGTACTTCCATGCAGTATCATGTTTTCTCAAAGTCAAAAAATACAGCGTCTAGATGTTCTTTCTTTATGGAAGATTTGCTAATAAATGATTCAAATCGAATGAGATTGTCTGTTGTGCCTCGTTGGCGCCGGAATCGACTTTCCTCTGTAATAGACGTATTAGCATCGATATTAGTATATTCATGTGAGGTGTAGTCAAACTAAGAAAAAACAGTTTACTATTCGAATGCGTTTAAAGTAAATATTGTTAAAGATTGCCCTTCGCTGTATGTTTATTTTGTGTTGACCCGTTTACGGCTCGCCACTTGAATGTGCGATGCCCGACAAATTATGGATACTGTCAATCCAGAAAGAGATGGTAAAGTTTGATGTTTGTCTTCAATCTTGTCTTGTCGTGCCATTGATGGTTTATTATCTTGTTGTTCTGGCTTTTACCAACTCACTATTTGCTTTTTGGATTTTATGCTTTTGTTTATATTCAAATAAACAGAATCTTCGTGTTATACAAATAATGCCTTTTAATGCTCTTAGTTTCTTAGAGGGCGTGCATAGCCTGGCGAAGATTCCTTTATTTACACTGTCCCGTTGTATGTCATGACAATAGGGTAAAGGTGAGGTTTGGTGTACCTTGGTATCGGGTTTAAACCCCCAGCGGCCTTTTTTGCTACTGACTGTTTCAAGGCGGTAGCCCTATTGTCAACCCGTTTGTGTTTGTGATGTCACGCACATTGCCTATTATTTATCCTTGTAACTGTTGTTTGTTTCGTTGCCTTTATTTGGTTGACTGTGGTCATTGAATTCTACATGTTCTCCTCGATGTTTTAACTGCATTTATGGTAACGGTAGTCCTGATAATCATTACGTGTTCCCGCCTTAATTCCATTAAGTATGGGAAACCTTATATTAGCAGGATATTTTAACGGATATTTCGACAATAAAACACGCTTAAAACACCTTTTACTAAAACAAATGCGATAACCTGTTTAAAATAACATATTAAATATTTTAATTTTAAAATATGCACATTTTAAAGTCGAAATCAAGGTTTTATTCCATACCCCAATCAACCCCGTTTTCGCTTCTTGGAGAAAGGGTTGGATGGGGTATGAAAGATAATACTCGGACCACGTAATGCTTAGCTTTTCCGTTATACAACTGTTTCGATAAAATGAAGTCCTCAACTTGACTTCAAACTTTAAAAAAACGAGTAAGAAGTAGATATAAAAATCAAACAGGAAATGTAGCATTCAATGACCACAGTTAAACAAAAGCACGCATAGCACGGGCAACATAACAATGTCAAAATTGAATTCATCTTTCTTGTCATAGAATTTGCTTATTATTTTTCCATTTTCAAAAGAGAAATTTAAATCAAGAAAAACGACAGTATCAGAAATATTAGCTTTGTTGATTTTTAATTTATATAGGATAGGTAGTATTAATCATAAAAGAAAAGAGTTTGCAATATTCAATTTGTCATTATGGTACAGAGAGGTGTTATTAATAAAGATACTATAGCTCTATATAAGGCGTGTGTACGTATACCTAAATCAAATGGGATGTGTTTTACGCTTGGTTTACTACCAAATTCATGCTTGTGAAATATGGCCGTCAAAATGGTATATAAGCATAGAAATCTATACCAGGGCATCACTTTTAATCCGTCGTTCGTTGAATTAATATCGATATCAAAAAACATTAATGTCATAATCATTGACAAAAAGTTCGCTCAACACGGAATTCGAACTCGAGACCTCGGGATTTGGCAGTCCGTGTACATAACCATTAGGCCAAGGAGACAAATACTACTTTCCATGTTAACTGTGTATTCGTTTAAAATGGATTTTGGGTTATTTCTTTAATGTTATTTCACCAAAACATACACAGTATATTTTAGGCGTAATCTATTCTAATTTTGGATATTTTCTGGGGCGTTTTATTTCCGAAGGCCTTTTGTGTATGTATGCACTTATAAACATAAACACACGCACGCACGCACGCACGCACGCACGCTCACACACACGCACACACACACACAACAGTCAACAAAGGATAACGGCTACAATGCCAATAGTACGTTGGCATCGGTGCACATCGCTGAACGACAAAAAATACCAAGGTCAAGGTCATATTTTGCATTATTTTCCCAAAACTACACCCTGGTTAAACCACTTAACCTCAGTAACTTAACATTTTTATGATTACCTCGCTTTGATTTTTTGATACTTGGTCATTTGAAGTGTTGTCTTTGGTGGACATCATTTAAGCACAAATTTAATCAAATATTCCATATGCCGTTTGCCGCGGTGGGCAAGCCATCCTCAGACCGAGGTCTTTATTTATGTTACTTTGTCGATCGCAGGTAAAGCAATGAAATTGGTTCACGAGCTTAAAGATGGTAATAAACCAGTCGTTGAACCTCTCCCATTTGCTTTCGCTACACAACCCATAGCCTTACTTAAAGCTATGTATCTTTAAGACTTCGATTAACTCTTGATGTTCTAGAATATAGCGATTTTTTTTAAAAAAAAGAAAAGACAAACTATGTATAATAATGGTTCTTAAGAAATATTTACCAGGGTATTTTTTTTAACATTTCCGTATAATCTCTGCATATAAACTGAATATAAATACAGGACCATTTTTGATGATCAAACTCGTTTTTTTATAATCTCTGTATACAGACGTTGCCAATAGCCATCCAATTTTGGTCCCGATGCCTTCATTGGAATACGTACTCCAAAACAGAACTGATTATGGGCAGGTCAGGTCATCAACTGCGCTCCAGAACTAGGTATAATTACAGTATTGTAGAGACATATTATATTTGTATTAAATGTAAGATTGCCTTTGAAATTAACATGACGCCAGTTGTCAATCATTTATCCATTTCAGCAAATATAAGCAATAAGATCACTGTCGTGTAACTTGTACGGCTACTGTACGGCTACCCGATTTTGTTATTTTCAAGATGGCGGACATGTCAATATCCGAAAAGTAGGTGCCTTACATTTTTGCTCGTTACTTATATAATTCGGCGTGACAAGCATAGATATGTATGCTGACATTTAGATAAATGATTCCATTACACTCGACTGCATAATATGTAACAAAAGATTTACTACTTTTCAAACGATCATCGCTGAAGCATGTCAATTTGTATCGATCTGAAATCGAAGCGAGGCGTCCCACCTGTTTTGAACCATTACTGGCTTGTTTCTTCACGGAGCGAAGCGAAATAACGTGTATTACTTACTTTTTAATTATATCTAAATAACCAGATAACTAATTTCTTGTAAACTATGCAATAAATAAGCAGAATCTTGATTTTAATATAAAAAAAGCTGCGCGATTCGTTACCATTTCAAATTTTCTAATATACGGTGCGTTCACAACACAAATCTGTACGGTGCGTTACACATATTTGACAAAATTACTGTACGGCGCGTTATGTAAACTGAGGAGATTTGGTGTGTTTTAGATGTAGACCATTTCTATATATTTTTGATCTTTTAAATAAGAAAAGTTGTTTTATTTTTAGTTTCAGTGTTTCAAACTTTGCAAGTTATAGCAAGACACATAGATAGTTTTAAGGATATGTTGCTCTTTCAGAAATTACGCCGAACTTCGTTGTGCATCTACATTTGTGTTACATCTTGTTACAATAATACTTATTTTTAATTGCATTTCTACAAATTTCAGATTATAATAAGAAAGAAAATCACATAATATTTTTGTATTTGAAAAATGATGCTTGCCTCCAAATTTCACCACAGTGTAAACTTTTAGAAACTGTCGTGTACCGCTATGTATGGTTATCGAGAGTGCTTTGGTTTTAACATATATTTTTCACGTGTATTTACACTATTTCTACGCAATAGAAGAAAACAGATTAGAACGAAAGTAAAATACTTATGATGTTCTTTTCCTATGTACAATATTAATTGTACACAATTGATGGCATGTTTTATAACAGCCGTAATTTGATACGTTTGTAATATAAATTCTGAAGGTAGGAGCAATGAATAGTGCTAATGAAAATAGTTTATACGTATTCCAGAATAGTTAATTTAATTAAATTAAAGAAACATAATACAGTAGAGTAATAAGGCATCCAAAGTGAAAGAAACAAAAAGAACAAAAAGAACAACTTGAAATGTTAAATCAAGTAGAAGAATACAATTTATATGTCATTTTATCATCGTTGCTTGAAATGAGGGTAAATGGGTATTGACACACGGAAGACGGTGCTGCCGTTTTGGAACACACCAACAGAGTGAATGAAACGAATTACTGGATAAATCGTTTCGAGTTGTGTAGATAATATTTTCGTCAGGTATGGTACCACCGTTTATAGACAAATTGTTGGTATCCCTAGGCAGATGTTATTGAAGCTTTTAATGACACCTCTCGGTATCTGGATGACATACTGAACATTGACAACCCTTTCTTTCCAACTATGGTTCATAATATTTATCCTAAAGAACTTCGGCTTAATAAAGAAAATATATCTGATAATAACGCTTCTTTTCTTGATTTAGATCTCTCGATTGAAAATGGTAAAATAATTAGCAAAATCTATGACAAGAGAGATGATTTTAATTTTGACTGTTAATTATCCCCACTTGGATGGGGATGTTCCCCGAGCAACTTCTTATGGGGTTGTATCTGTCTCAACTTATTCGTTTTTCTAGAGCTTGTACTCGAGTTGAGGACTTTAATATTCGTAATCTTTGTATAACTAAAAAGTTACTCAATCAGGGTTACCGTTACCATAAACTTCGTAAAACCTTTGCAAAATTTTATTATCGTAACCCTGATCTTCTTTCCAAATATAAATGTAATTTAAGGACTCTTCTGCGACAAGGACTATCACAACCTGACTTCTATGGTGATGTAATTTATAAACTTCGTAAGATTCTTGGTCATGATCACTTTCATACTTTTTTTTTTAAACTTGTTAAAAAGTTTATCAAAAGAGGTTATGACCCTATCATTTTGCAACGTACTGCATGCTTGGTGGTGCACCCTTTTACAGTTCACCACTATGCTTTCCTCTTTAGTTGTACGATGACCGGACAGGCTGTGGACCCTATGATGACGCCTACCTAAAGCCCGTTGGGACGGTGGCGTTTGATGTTTGTCCATGTTCTTTCTTGTCGTGCCCTTAATGGTGTATTCTCTTACTGCTCTGGCTTCTGCCAAGTCATTGAGTACCTTCATTGTGGCTTTCTAGGCTATTGTTTTTTTGTATTATATTTACACGAGCATATTTGTGTTTTACTTATATTGCCTATTGATGCTGCCTTGTTGGTTAGAGTTTAGATCATGGCGGGGATTTGTTTATTTACACTGTCCTGTTTTAATGGGATGACAGTAGGGTAAGAGTGAGGTTTGGTGCACCCTAGAACCGGTTTAAACCCCTCAGTGGCCTACTTTGCCACTGACCGTTCCAAGGCGGTAGCCCTATTGTCAACCCTTTTGTGTTTGTGATGTCGTTTGCATTTTTTATTACTTTTGCCTTTTCGTTTGTCTGTTTGCGTGTTTGTTTTTGTGTTTTGTGGTTGACTGTCGTCCTTGAATGCTGCTTTCCCTGTCCGATATTTTTAGCCTTTTTTATATATATACATATTTATGTTCCGCGCTGAAGATAAGAATGGTTGTACATGTTCGTCTCCAAAGAGAAGGTTTTCAGTGTTGTGTTGGTAGACGGGGAATTGAATTCTTATATCGGTGTACTTATTGCAGTTAAACAAGAAGTGTTCAGTGTTTCTACGAGTCCACAGGTACACAATGGCAAGAAACTGCAACTTAAACGCATTCTAGTGAGCAGTTTGTGAAGGTTTCTTTGTCGGAAGTAGTTGTTTAATTTCTCCCCTATGTCATTCGCGAATGGAATAACAGGTTCACGTCACGTCACGTAATTGCATTTCTACAAATTTCAGATTATAATTAGAAAGTAAATCACATAATATTTTTGTATTTGAAAAATGATGCTTGCCTCCAAGTTTCACCACAGTGTACACTTTTAGAAACTGTCGTGTACCGCCTAAGTATGGTTATCGAGAGTGATTTGGTTTAAACATATTTTACGCAATAGAAGAAAACAGATTAGAACGAAAGTAAAATACTTATGATGTTCTTTTCCTATGTACAATATTAATTGTACACAATTGATGGCATGTTTTATAACAGCAGTAATTTGATACGTTTGTAATATAAATTCTGAAGGTAGGAGCAATGAATAGTGCTAATGAAAATAGTTTATACGTATTCCAGAATAGTTAATTTAATTAAATTAAAGAAACATAATACAGTAGAGTAATAAGGCATTCAAAGTGAAAGAAACAAAAAGAACAAAAAGAACAACTTGAAATGTTAAATCAAGTAGAAGAATACAATTTATATGTCATTTTATCATCGTTGCTTGAAATGAGGGTAAATGGGTATTGACACACGGAAGACGGTGCTGCCGTTTTGGAACATACACCAACAGAGTGAATGAAACGAACTACTGGATCAATCGTTTCGAGATGTGTTTCTTTTATATATATATATATATATATATATATATATATATATTTATGTTCCGCGCTGAAGATAAGAATGGTTGTACATGTTCGTCTCCAAAGAGAAGGTTTTCAGTGTTGTGTTATTGAATTCTTATATCGGTGTACTTATTGCAGTTAAACAAGAAGTGTTCAGTGTTTATACGAGTCCACAGGTACACAATGGCAAGAAAATGCAACTTGAACGCATTCTAATGAGCAGTTTGTGAAGGTTTCTTTGTCGGAGGTAGTTGTTTAATTTCTCCCCTATGTCATGCGCGAATGGAATTACAGGTTCACGTCACGTTGCAACTGTTTATTCTTTCAAAAATGCACTTAATCGTGATACATGTAATAACAACAGTCCATTAAACTACTACTTCCCACAAAGAAACGTTCAAATACTTACACTAGAATGCGTTTAAATTTTCCGTTCCCTCAAGAACGACATGTTGTCAAAAAATATGGTCGATTCGCCTTTGTGTGCCTGTGGACTCGTATAAAACGCTGAACACTTCTTCTTTATCTGCAAAAAGTATACCGATATAAGAAGCTCAAAAAGATTTATTCAGCAGTTCGTTTCATTCACTCTGTTGTTCTATTTTCCAAAACGGCAGCATCTTCTTCTGTGTGTCAATCCCCATTTACCCTAACTAAAATATTTTATTTAGCACTATTCATTGCTCCTACCTCCAGAATTTGTATTACAAACGTATGAAATTACTGCTGTTAAACATGCCGTCAATGGTGTACCTAGGAAAAGAACATCATATCATTTAACGTTCTTTCTAATCCGTGTTCTTCTACTGTGTAGAAATATTGTAAACACTTGTGAAATAAAATATGTGTAAACCAAATCATTCTCGATAACCATACTTAGGCGGTACACGACAGTTTTTAAAAGTGTACACTGTAGTAAAACTTGGAGGCAAGCATAATTTTTCAAATACAAAAATATTATGTGTTTTTTTCTAATTATAATCTGCAATTTTTAGAATTGCAATTAAGAATAAGTATTCTCAATTTCTTGTAAAAGATACACAAATGAAGATGAACAATGAGGTTCAGCATAAAATCTGAAAGAGCAACATATCCTTAAAACTATTTAACTATGTGTCTTGCTATAACTTTCAAAGTTTGAAACTCTGAAATTAAAAGTAAAACAACTTTTCTTATTTAAAAGAACAAAAATATATAAAAGTGGTCTACATCTAAACATATGTGTAATGCACCGTACAGATTTGTGTTGTGAACACAGTGTTGTGGTACAGTAGCAAATTTGAAATGTTAACGCACCGTAAAGCCTAATATTTTTTTAAAAGAATTTTGCATTTTAATGCATAGTTTACAAGAAATTTGTTATCTGGTCATTTAGATATCATCACAAAGTAAGTAGTTCAAGTTATTTCGCTTCGATCCGTGAAGACACAAGCCAGTAATGGTTCAAAACAGGTGGGACTCCTCGCTTCGATTTCAGATCGACAAAAACTGACATGCTTTAGCGATGATTTTTCAAAAGTAGTAAATCGTTTGTTACATACTATGCAGCCGAGTGTAAAGGAATCATATATCTAACTGTCAGCATACATATCTATGCAAGTCACGCCGAAATAAGAAAGTAACGAGTAAAAATGTAAGGCACTTACTTTTCGGATGTTGACATGTCCGCCATCTTGAAAATAACAAAATCGGCTGGCCGTATAGTAGCCGTATAGGTTACACGACAGTGAATATACCTCCTAAAAACAAGAGCACATGTCACTGTCTTATATTAACCTATTGTCAGAATACTCCGACACCAACAAAAGGGCGGAGATATCTAAGTACTGTCGTCACGTTAAATGTGCCTGCCTTGCATCATCAGTTTTAATATCGACGTATTTATAGGTTAATATGAATAAGGCACTGCCTCATAGCGAGCTCAACTCATTAAAAAAACAACACTGGAATGTAAATGAAAACAATCATCAGCACATTATGGTTATTAGATGTACCTCAGTGAGAGGTGAAGAATACAAAACAATCGCGAAATTATCAGAAAGATTGTAATTATAATTATTTAACATGCAGACAGGATAGCCTTTGGTAGTCTGGACTTTCTATTTACCCTCCCCATCAGACAAAGCCAAGGGAAAATGTCTTGCGCAAGATGCTTGACCTTGAACTTAAGTGATGTTCACGCCCAATATATTAATGATACGGTAACAGTTTCATTTCATTGTCTGAAATATTGGAATGAACACTAAAAGTACATCAGTTTTTACACTGACCTTGAACATGTAAACATTACTTTAATGTACACGGTCTATTGAAAACACATTTAAGAGCTAATTATGATCTATGAAGATCCTAGCTCTTAAGTCGGAAGAAGAAGGGGTGTATGAGTATGACTGGACATGAAAACTACATGACATTGAATAAAGGACCCATAGATGTGTATGCTAATTACCACATGGAAGTGACAAGAACATTTTTCTTGACTGAATACGCTGATGATATTTTATCTTTCTTGCACTGTTTATGATTTTATCATTACCAAACTCCCAAGGCACATTATTATTAATACTATAACAACAGGTAAATAATGTATATTTAAGAATTGATTCACTAATTTTCGGTATTCCTGGGGTTTTAACGACGGTAGTGGTTGGCAAAATTACCATAAACACAAAGTGAATGGAAAATTGACCATGAAGCTATTTATGGTAAAGTTGCCATTCACTACCACCGTTCAAACCCCAAACCAATACCGAAAATTAGTGAATCAATTCTTAAATATACATTATTTACCTGTTGTTATAGTATCAATAATAATGTGCCTTGGGAGGTTGGTAATGATAAAATCATAAATAGTGCAAGAAAGATAAAAAATCATCAGCGTATTCAGTTTAGAGCCACGGAATAGCCATTTTTTATTCAGGCACATCAGATTGAGCAATTAGCTCCATAAACTGAAAAGTATTCGAAATTGGACGCGTATATAATTTTTTCAAAATTGTGCTTATATATAAGCTGCAAAAACGAGGTATCAAGATCCAAATTATATCATTCATCTGCCAGTTACTAGTGATGGGCAATCGGTTGAAACTTACTATGGATAATTGGTTACCATAGTTTGGATGTAACCGATCAATCATCAGTTATAATCGGTTAGTCAATATAAAGTATAATATGTGCATTTTAATCTGTGTTTCAGGCCTTGAACTTCGAAAATTTCTATTAAAGTATTTATTCTTTCCTGTCTTGTTTCTTATGGCATTACTATTTTTATTTTAAACAATAAAATAATTCCAGTTGATATGAGTTTTGTTGTGTATATTTATGATATTTGTGTATATGCTCCTTTTCACCAGAGTACAAGTGTATTTTCTGACTGTTGTCTCCTGGCTGGATTATCATGTTTATTTCTATTTTTAACATTAGTTCTAACACGACCTGCACAGTCTTTCATATACACAAAGAAGAGAGACCACTGTATGTTATTCTACGATAACATACAGCTGTTCTATTAATTCCCCGCGTATATTTCGTCCGTTGGAAGCGCCACGTTACATGACATCACTTGGTAAATATATGTCACGAAGACAAACTCAACAGTAATTTTAATGAAATGTTAATTACAACAAACTTGCCATGCTTCCAAACCTTGCACACACCCGATATAAACCCAGCATGTGCATCAGTACATATAACATTATTAAGTCGGGAATGGCATTAACTAATGTTGTAAGAACGTGTAGCCCAACCCTTTTGCGATTATATATTGGCAATAAAATATGTTTAAATCACATTAATAAGCATATTGTACCGCGCAGAACTTTGCATACGGGGCGCCCAATGGAACAGCCTGTAAACATAGCAGCCTGATTACCTTGACCTCCGAGATAATATATACAGGGTGACTATACCACATGACCTATGATGTCATTATTGCTAAAAATTGTAAACTTTCGCCCTCATTGAACGCTTCAGAGTGCGATAATAGTTTTATTTCTTAACCATTTCTACCAAAGAAAGCGCATTCGAACGCAAAAAATGTACGCTACCCTCGACTGATATTCCTTTTTGTGATAGTTGGTACTTTTCCAAAACACTTTGGAAAACTTCTGAAAATGCACCAGAAATAATTTGCTAACCCTTGAAGCGTACTTTAATTCTGCACATATTATGAAAACAATTCATGGTTTGTATCACGAAAACTTCCCCATTATTATTTCACATCAGGTGGGCGAAAGGATACCAGTTCGCCGAAATTATTGATTTTTTCAATTATGCTAATCCGTGAAGTCGATTTTATGCTAAATCGTGAAGTCATTTTGTGTTGTCAATTAGCTACATATTCATTCAATCCTATGCAAAGAATAAAGCATTTTAACGAAAGAATTTTAATAGACTAGATAACCATTTTCGAAATTTACTACTTTTGATATCTTCTTTTAGAAAGATGGACATTTTTGTTAGATTTATATGCGTCATTCTGAAAGATAAAGTTTAATCTATTTGACTAAATTGGAATTGTTCAGCGACTTTTAATATTGTCAAACTTATACATTTTAACCTTAATTAGTCTTTATCACTGGAAAAGAAATGGACAAGTAGCATAAATAGCCTGTTTCTTAATTTACATTTAAATGTGTCAGTTAACCTCAATATTGTATTTTGTTTTTCATAATCATTATGATGCGTTATTTGTTTCAAAGGAGTATTTTCTTTGATTATTGTACAAGTTATTCCCTGTTTCTAAAGTTGAAGTTTGACACTTTAATGTTGTCAAACTAATTTGTCTAGATCATCTGCGACGCTTGTTTGTTTTCAAGACAAACGTCAAGAACAGTCCTCCTGAACAAAGTTTGCTCTTTGCCGATACACTGGTAACATTTCTGATTGGCTGAGACGCCTCCTATCCAAGATACACAGAAAGTCAGAAAAGACAATAAATTTATATACAAACAAAGAGGGAAACGTCATCATTATATCGTCGAAGTAAATGCGGATGGTCAGAAATACTTTAATAAAATCTTTTTATAAAATTAAAAAAATGGTCAAGTGGTTCCCGGCCAGTTTCAAATTTGTTTCTACACAACCGGTCAAGACGTTCGTATTAACAATCAAGCGTCGATGATGATGATCAAGACTACAAATTAATACAATAACGCAAATAACATGACTAATGCACGCTACCCTCGCCTGATATTATGATAATGTGAAAATATGTAAAGTTTGCAAAAAGACAACCAAAAAACAACAAAAACAACTGAAACACTCTGAAAATGGACCAGCAATATTTTGAATCATTTTATTTAAGAAAACAATTTATTTATTTTTTATTTTTAAAAGTAAGTGAATTAATTTGATCGAACCCACCCACAGTGCAAAGCGAAAATTATTTTGTAAGTTGGCTTACCTATAGCTTGCCATTTTACTTATGTAAACTTTTAAAACAAGAGGCCCAAGATGGCATGTAATCGCATTACTGGATAATAGACACCCAGATACCATTTACATGAATATATTTTGAAATCTGGCCAGCGATTTCAGACGAGAAGATATTTTAATATATTTGTAAAGATTTTTCTAAATAGCCATAAAGGAAACGGTTAGAACAAATTTGGTAGAGGGTCACAAAAACCCCAGTTATATAAAATTATTTTAAAATCTTTACAGTGGCTTTACAGAAGAAAATTATTAATTTTTAAAAAATTCTATATAGGAAAATAGCCATATAGGGAAAAAAATAAGCCTCGTCCCTGGCGGTCATAGGTTTTAGTGAATCAACCCAGTTTGAACAATATTGGTCAATGGTTACCAAATCACCATTTCTATAAAATTACGTCGACATCTGGCAAATGGTTTTAGACGAGATGTTTAAATTTTTGTTTAATAATATAACCATATATGGAAAATACGCACCGCCCTAGCGGCGATGTTTTTTGACGGATCGACTTGAACACTCTTGGTAGAAGTTCGCTTCAGCATTAGTATGTTTAGTAAGGGTTTATAATGGACTTTTCTGGAATATAAAACTGCAGGACTATATCCCACACTCCTATATTTTCCTTCTGTTGGCATGTCAACCCGAGTTCTGGGTTGATTGCAAGATTTTGAATAACATTGAGAGATAACCACACAGAAATCGTTCCTGTGAAGTGTTATGAAATTTCGCCCAGTGGTTTCAGAGATGATGTTCTAATGTTTACAATGACGACGGAAGACAACGGCGACGGACGTCGGACAAAAAGAAAAGGTATAACGTAACCGTTATATATATGGACAGTTCTATGCGAATGTTTTTTTTGAAGAGGGTAGTTTTGCATATGCAATCCAAAGCTTCCATTCCATACAAGCTACCTACCCATAAAGTGTCATTGCAATATCTCATTCCTAATTAAAGTTATTGAGCGGAAACCATGTTTCTATGTTTAGTAAAGTGACATTTACGTTGATTCCACTGGAGAAGGGCGTATTCGTCTACTTAAGTGTAACGGAGCTTACTGACCATTAAAACCATAAGACGCTAACTAGAACAACACAAATATTATCATTTTTTTCATATATTGCATGGGTATTGCTGCCAATAAGCAATACATCCATTCACAGGGAACCGTGCCCTACTCTTATAATGGAATAGATTGCTATGGTTCTTTAACGTGCTCAGAGGATGGAACGATACACGGGACCGCCTGGTTTACGTCTCCAGTGTTCATTTTTGGCTGTTTTTTGGGGCCGAATATCGGCACATTCACAATGCAAAAAAGTATGTTTCTTTCCCCAATTACATAAAAAAAAGTCCCAAAATTAAAAAAAGTTATTAAATATGACACACTCAGAAAAGAAGATGACATCTATTAAATTTCTAAATAGAATTATATTCCACTATAACATTTCTCAGAATCGACTACTAGATCCATTTTTCCCAATTTTGGCCCCAATTTTGGCGTTCACGACTACATTTTTCCCAACTGTAGGGATCCCGCCCCCATTCCCAAAATACCAGAAAGGAACACTGGAGCCCATCCGACGGACGAGTCAAGGGAAAGTGTCTTGCCCAAGAACACACGGGCAAAGCTCAGTGGCACCAAAGAGGATTGAACCCGCCACGCTACCGACTGCGCCACGACAGTCGGATGCGCCTAATCTGCAATCAGATGATCTAATTATATCGTTATATTGTTGCACATTTACACTACAGTAGCACAGACGCAATAACATAAATACCAAATGAACAAATACAGTATAGATTCATCTCCAAAACGACCCTAAATGTATCCAAACTTCTACAATGTATCCAAACTTCCACACACCAAAATGGCGGACAATTCCTCCTTTTCAAGAAACACGTAAATGTTCGATAAACCTCGTCTATTTCCGTAAACAATTTCCAATACGATAAATTACTTTTGTACCTACTACTATCTAACGATTAAAACCTCGTATAATTCCGTAAAAATGCGAGACTGGTTCGTAATTTCCGTAAATCATCAAAACAATTGTAGACTAATGAATATACCATTGACTACGTATCTGTCCAGAAAACATAGGTTTTATAAAGTTTAAGATAACTGACAACACAAATGACTACAAGGTTTAGCATAAAATAATCGACTTCACGGATTAGCATAATTTAAAAATTCATTAATTCTTGCGAACTGGTTCTTTGACACAAAACCCTTTCGCTTACCTGATGTGAAATCATATTGTAGACGTTTTCGTGATAAAAACGGGGTATATGCATGAATTTTGTTCCTAATATGCGCAAAATTAAAGTACGCTTCAAGGATTAGCAAATTTGTTCTGATGCATTTTCAGAAGTTTTCCAAAGTGTTTTCCAAAAGTACCAACTTTCACAAAAAAAAGAATATCAGTCGAGGGAAGCGTACATTTTTTGCGTTCGAATGCGCTTTCTTTGGTAGAAAATTGTTAAGAAATAAAAATCTGATAGCCCTCTAAAGCTTTCAATGCGGGTAAATGTTTAAAAAAAAAATCTTCAAGAATTAACAATAATGACGTCATAGGTCATGTGGTTTAGTCACCCTGATATAATGCCCCCACAATAGCGTAAACATTGGGGTTATTGTTGTGTTAGAATCGAATAGAATCGTTCCAATGCGATTTAATTACTGTGCATCCATCCGAACTCCTAACTGTATTTGATTCACTGATAAAACACAGGTACGTATTTATTATTTCTTAATTAAAATGCATATTTTTGACACTAGACTAAAATTTCGGGACACTTTATTTTGGGTGGGGGTTGGCGATGGGGTGTGTGTGGATCCACACATAATTTTGGTAACATATTGGGTGGGGGAGGCAAGGGTGGAGTGGGAGCCAAAACATACTCTGCCGCCCGGGCCCCTTTTAACATAATCTGATCACTCCCTTTCTACCCCCCTCCCCCACCGCCACTCCCCACACTCTCAAATTATTGGGCCCCCACTACACCCTTATTCCTACGCTAAAACCATTTTTCAGAACTTAATAATAAGAATTGAATCTTTAAGCACCGTTCAAAATCTGAGTGCTAAATAAAAACGCGCACATTTCTTGGAAACTTGGCAACAGCAGACTGCATTGGTTAACATTTCCCCACCCACCGACTTTACCGTAACATCTATCTATATCACTAAAGTGCGATGCGTTTTCATTTAAACATTGTTTTTTAGATTCTCGATACTGCAGTAGCTTTTAAATTTTAGGTTGAAATACCGTTACATTGACTTTAAGCTGGTAATAATCACCATTATTTTATAAATTGCCAGACGGTTGTTTACCTAATGACGTCACATTAACAATGAAGTCTGGTAACCGGCCAACTGGATGGACTAGATCCAACGCGAATGGAGGTTGGCCGGATACCAAACAGAAATGGGAATTGACTGCGTTTGGAACGAACATAGACATGACCTTCGCTTTAACAAGGGAGTTAAATGTATTTTGATTATTTTACCACGTTTTTTCCCCCGTAGTATTTGCTACTCGCGTTACCGTAGAGTTCGCTTGCGCGCGCGTCGCTTCGCGACACGAAATGAGCTCGCTATTATATGTGTATTAGGATATATATTCTTTCGCGTATTAATTTTGCGCGACTTTAGGAGCGCAATATTTATGCGGGAAAGAACGAGTGCATATATCCCAATATTTTTATTCCATATACATTTTTTAATTAGAACAATAAAATAGGTCGTAACATTTAATTTTCTCTAAAAAAACCTATTTGAAAAACCATTTAGTCGTTACATCGTGGGAATTGTTCACAATGAAATCAACATTGTTTACATCACGTGACATACTTTCTTTGACATGAACAGAAAATTGCACCAATCACGAACGAGTATACATTACACAGCCAATAGTACTTTACTACACCTCAATATGAGCGAATATTGACGTTTCCTGTAACATTGCAGGTAAACGGAGCGTGTAAAAATGCGTGTGCAATAAGTAATAGATAGAGTCTGGTCTCAGCGAGTTGGCTTATTTAAACACCGAGCTGGGGGTAGCCCATCGAGGTGTTTAAATAACCAACCAGCTGAGACAGATTCTATCTTTTTTGTAGCATGGTGTACTTAGTAACACTGTGACGTCATAGTGACCGTACTTAAAATTCCAGTATCCGGTATTTGTAGTACGGCATAGCTACGCCCCTTTCACCTTTCCAGTATCTCCTGTGAAAGCTTACAAACCTAGAGACAAACGCAAATCAGAAAATAATTCTAAAGTTTTGTCAATTTTAGGCAATTTTTAATTTGAAAAATATCGGGTTTCTTTGATTTAGCATACATCTGCAGTGTAAAAGACAGCTGATACAGAAAATCACATATTGATATGAGGTTTCATTCAAATTTCAGAAGTGTTTAACCGAAGCCCCACATATTCAGCTAGATAGTGTATTCATTTTGTAGTTTCAAAAGTGTCACATAAACATGAGCGAGAAAGAAAAAACCTGGCTAACTTATGCATAGACAAGGTAATTATGGTGTGAGACCAGAAACGTTCTCGTCCCTCACCGCTGCGGGTTCGAATCCCACCGGATGCTCGACTCGTCAAATGAAAAATTGTCGATTCTCACGTATGGCGGGAGGTATAAAGTATTGGTTCTACCCAGGAAAAATGGAGTGGTCTGCCTCTTCCACAAGCAAAATCGACCATCATATATGTGCTAAAATGTATGTAAAACACCATTCAAAAAAATAAACAAATTGCCAATGAAATTCTCTACTGTGCGTCCGATCCGTTTTAAATAATGACGTAATTGCTATGTTCCTTTAGGACTCACACCACTATTATCTCCCTTGAATACTCGTGCCCTACATATGAAGGAGGTAGATAAAAAGTTCGCTTTTCTACATTTTACAGGATACATTGATTTATCTTTACCAGGTTCTAAATCTACAGCATTTTAGGAAGAGATCACAGAAAAATGCATGTTGATATAAGATTTCTAGCTAATTCTGCCCCATTTTACACATCATGGGTCTAATCACCACGGGGTAGTATTTTTGTCTAAATTTTGATAGGTGTCACGCAAACATGAAATTAAAAAAAGTTCAATCTATTAAATATTTGTTAAATGTGTTTTAAATTGCAGCATAAATTTTAAATTGAAGAATTTAGCATAAATACATATTTCAAAATCTGTTTTATCTCTATGCCACGAACAAAAACATTACAACGGGAGCCTATGGAAAATTAATTGTGGTGTGAGACGTTGAAACCTTACGCTTCGTTTTTATGACATTAAAATAAGACCGGGTCTTTAACGTGTTAAATAACTGCTTGACTATCGTCATATCTGCGGTAAGTGCAAATATGGATTTTTGTATTATATTATCAAATGCAATTATGTATGACGTATTTAATTTAACTAACGATACTATTTAGCGTATAATCTCCGATTTACGATGCAATTTTTAATAATGACGTTATTACGAGACTATTCGGCGAGTCTTAGGAAACAGAGTGTGTAATGCTAAGCCGATCTATTTTGCATTATTTTCCGAACCTTAAATAATGGTAAAAGGCTCTCAAATTGTATTATCTTTTAAAAAGGTAAAACAATGTGTTTATAGAAACCACAGCACCCATGCTCAATTGCACCGTGGGAACACACTGTGCCACACACTAGATATTGCGTTTGTCGCGGACATATTTTTTTTTACGTACTTATATACGTACAACAAATAATTCATGCTGTATCCGTCGCTGCCAAATAAAGCAACATTTAGTTGGTCACTTCTATATTAGTTCGAAACTAGCATAATTACATGGAAAAACACTTTTATTTGCATGAACAATTAAAGAAACCCTCCAAATAATAGGCCTTCAGGCAACTAGTAAAATATAAGGATGCTTGACCTACTGCATGTTTAATGCATAGTTATAATCAATTAGCCTCATTTAAAATGTTGATTGTGAAATGTGTCCGCTTTCGTTTATATAATTATGTTTCATGTGTTACTCCAAAGTATGCACTCGTCACTCGCCCACATGCACTTGTTTGCAATATTCGAGAATGGAAAACTTGGTCAAGTTCGATACCAAGAGTTGCCGTAGCATGTGTGTCATAAGTCGATGGTCGATGGTACGATGCGATGATAAGATGCGATGGTCGATGGTAAGATGCGATGTTAAGATGCAATGGTCGATGTAAGATGCGATGGTAAGATGCGATGGTCGATGGTAAGATGCGATTAAGATGCGATGGTCATTCCCTCAGAGTCGAAACCGGCAGATACACACAAAATAGAACAAGATAGAGGTCAACGATATTGTAATATTTGTAATTCTAATGACACAGAAGACAAATATCATTTTATTTTAATTTGTCCTGTCTATGAACATATTCGCAAACTTTATAATTATTAAGGCGTATTACTATCAAAACCCTAGTGTTATTAAATTTATTCAATTGATGCGAAGTAAGAAACATAAAGATATTCATAATGTAGCTAAGTTTGTTTAACACAAGTGTAACACATTTAATTATACGTAGTTGTGTATATATACATTTATGTATAGCTTATAATTTATACTCATAAAGTTACGCTTTGTTTGATGTGGGAAATCATAAACAATTGTATGGAAGTACAAAAGAACACCAGTAAAAAACGCCCCTGGTGTGGGAATTTAAAACGCCATATAAATTCCGTTCTTTCTGAACAGAAAGCTTTTAGATACTCAAAATCTGAAAGAATATTCATTTATGAGAAATTCAGAGAAATCTAAAATCCTGACTCAGAGGTCAAGCCAACAGATCTTCGAAAATTTGGGCCATCATTTCTAAGATATTAGTGGCGCAGTCGGTAGCGCGGCGGATTTGTAACCGGAGGCCCCGGTTTCAATCCTCCGTGGTGCCACTGAGTTCCGTCGGTGTGTTCTTGGGCAAGACACTTTTCCTTAGCCTCGTCCGTCGGATTGGGACGTAAACCGGGCGGTCCCGTGTATCGGGCTATCATTCGAGCACGTTAAAGAACCATAGAAATCTATTCGATAATAAGAGTAGGGCAGGTTCCCGGATTCCTATGTATCCTTCCCCTCTCTCTGGGGCGGCTCTAAATAACCTGTACTGTGTTGATGAGCCGTTAAACAACATTCAATTCAATTCTAAGATATTACATGTCACCCTATTTAATCAGTTTCATTAATCACATTCGCACTTTTAACAGAGCACCATCAAAGTGATACCAGGCCCACGAAAAAACCCGTGGGAAACGTGTATCCGATTAACATGTTTATTTCTAGTATCTCTCAGGATAAGATCTCGGACTTGATCTCTGACTATCAAAAGTACAAACGTTTTAATGATCAATGAAAACCAACACAACAGGACAACATAAATATCCTGAAATCTTTTCAAATCCACACCCTTGAGTTGCTGCAATAATTTTTCTATAAAATAACTCAATTTTATAACGTTTAACCTAGTCTGCTCTCCAAGGCTGAATGATTTAATTTGGCTACCTCAACGCCAATCTACGATTGCGCTCTCTGTGAGAAGTAATCTCATCAAAGGAAATTAATTTCTGTCTAATTCGTTTCACTCAAACGAAAGAAATTATATTTATTTTTTACAATAAATGATATTTATGTTTTCCCATCAAAGGTGTGGGAACACATCAAAGGTGTGGGAACTTAAAACGCCCTCACAGCAAATGTGTAAAACACTTAAAACGCCCGCCTTAATAATAGAAATAGCATTATTTTATTAGTATTAAATAAATTATATATGTCAGAAACATGGGATCTTGTTTAAAATATTTATATTGCATATTTTAATAAATCTCAATCCGAAAACCTCAATCCAAATCTATATATGTATAATGTACTAGTATATATTATCCTGGGATGACTGCATTATAGATAGACAAAAAGGTGGGATGGTGGGAATTTGCAAAAATGTATGACATTTGTATAACTGTCTGATGCTTTGTGAAAGCGTCATCTGGAGAGACTCCATTCGCATAACGGTTAATGTGTTATATATGCTTTTAGCGTGATAATGACACTTACGTATACTTTAATAGATCATTATACTCGTATATTTACAGGTACCCTGGTAGAGATTAAGTTTATTTGTAAATAAATTTACATTTATGTATACCTTATAATTTACACTCATAAAGTTACGCTTTGTTTGATGTGTGAAATCATAAACAATTGTATGGAAGTACAAAAGAACAGCAGTAAGAAATATTGAAATTGAAATTGTCATTTATTTAAGAAATGACGAACATATCAAATAGTAATAGCATTTATTTTTTGCAATAAATGATATAAATGTTTTCACATCAAAGGTGTGGGAACTTAAAACGCCAAAATTGCCAAAAGCAATACCCCACCCGTAACGTGCGAGTGTAAATTATAATACAAATCTGAATTACAAGATCAACAGTATGTCAAGTTTAAAGTTAGAACAACCAGAAGATTGAACATGCCAGCGTAAAATATATTTAAATGGTATATATAACCACAAACTAATAGGCTCTTTGATGAAAAATATCGTCAGACAATTTGCTATACAATCACTTCAGTAAAAACGAACGCTGAGTACCAAGCATGATGCCATACCAGATGCTCTTAGCACCATGGTACAGAACATGCCATAAGTATATAGCGAAATACGCATATGCAATGTGTTCACCGGCACTATGTGGGCAAGTAAATAACATAACAACTAAAACCACGAACATATCAAGTACAAAAACATGATCGTCCAACATGATGACATACCAGATGCCCTTAGCACCATGGTACAAAACATGTAGAAGTAAGTAAATACACATAGCAGCAGACGCACATACCAGATGCCCTTAGCACCATGGTACATAACATTCAGTATTAAGTAAAATGTAAGATGTCATGGCATGACAGCATGATAATACACATTCTGGTGAAGTAAATAAGCCTCGTATCCTGTGTATTGCACTAACATACCAAGTACAAAAACTTGATCCGTACCAGATGCCCTTAGCACCATGGTACAGACTACATGCCCGCGTCGCCATGGTAGTTATCTCTTGCGGTGGAACCTCATCCGGTGGTGGTGTTATTGTTTTGATGGGCTGTTAATTATGGTCTGTCAGAGACCTGGTTTAACAGGAGGTCGGTTGGACATGGCTGTTAGCTGTTGTGATGGAAGATCATCGGGTGGCGTTGCATTTGTCTGGCTCGCCTGCTGATTACAGCTTGTCAATGACTTGGTCGTCTTGCGGCGTTTGGTAGGAGATTGTTTGGACATGACTGTAAATGTTCAAATTGTACAATTAACCTTGAAAGATATAGAATTTCATGATTTATTCGACACAGGAAGGGCTTGGACTTGTGCACCATGTTTGTAGCAACACAAGTGACATAGCTATCGGCATATATGCAACTGATATGCATGTACAGACATATATATATATACACATATACACCCATATACACACATGTATATTCACAGGTTTTGTTTTACCACCCATCGACTAGGATGCCATTAATGAATCCACAACCCTTGTAACTGCGAATACAGTATTCGTTAGTTATGACATAAAATACGTGCACTGCTCATAAGGTTTCGTAATATGAATTAGCAAGTTATTCCCGAATACCAGTTTATCATCATAAACTAGTTAATAAATCTAATTATTATCTTATCGACTCAATATATAGCTGTTGTTCGCTCTAAACAAATCAACGTTGTACGTGTTAATTGAATATGCCAACAACATATACGCAAATCAGCAAGTATGTTTCAATTAATTGTTATGCCGCTATATAAATACGGCAACCAATCCAAATGTCATATCAAATTCTATGACCTTTAAAAGAACTTATTTAATTCTGCAGTTATAGGAAAAGGCTATCACATGTGTTTAAATGTCAGTTGTATTTATGCTGCAAAACAACTGTTGAATGTGCTGACAGGTTATAATTACCTCATAAATGTATACATAATACATTTCATATACACTTGTTCTGAATACGTCGGATAGTGAAATGGCGCAGAGAAATAAAACAACCGAAATATAATGTACATGTAACTACAGCATGACCCAAAACACCCAAACCGTGGTTGTGCCAGAAGTGGGATATGTATATATCCATGTCATATAGCTGTGATCTAAACTACTTGTTTGTGGGATAAAGCTATCCCATTTACATGTCATATAGCTATGACCTAAAGTACTTCTTTGTGGAAGATAGCTATCCCATGGACATGTCATAAAACTATGACATAAACTACTTCTTTGTGGGATATAGCTATCCCATGGACATGTCATAAAACTATGATATAAACTACTTCTTTGTGGGAGATAGCTATCCCATGGACATGTCATAAAACTATGACATAAACTACTTCTTTGTGGGATATAGCTATCCCATTTACATGTAATATAGCCATGACATAAACTACTAGTGGGTGGGATTTAGCTACATAATCTATCCCATTTACATGTCATATAGCTATGACATAAACTACTAGTGGGTGGGATGTAGCTATCCCATTTACATGTATATAGCTATGACATAAATTACTTCTGTGTAGGATATAGCTATCCCATGTACATGTCATACAACTATGACAGAAACGACTTCTTTGTGGGATATATCTATCCCATTTACATGCAATATAGCCATGACATAAACTATAAGTTTGTGGGAAATAGCTATCCCATTTATATTTCATATAGCTATGACTTGAACAACTAGTGTGTGGATATAGCTATCCCACTTACATGTCATATAACTATGACCTAAACTACTTGTTTGTAGGATATAGGTATCTCGTATAAATATCACATAGCTAAGACTAAACACTTGTTTGTGGGATATAGCTATCCCATGTACATGTCCTAGAGATATGACCTAAACTACTTCTTTGTGGGACTTAGCTATCCCGTTAACATGCAATATAGCTGTGACATAAACTACCTGTTTGTAGGATATAGCTATCACATTTACATGCCATATAGCTATGACCTGAAATACTGGTTTGTGGGATATAACTATCCCATTACATGTCGTCATATAGCTATGACCTGAAATACTTGTTTGTGGGATATAGCTATCCCATTACATGTCATAGGGCTATGACCTGAAATACTGATTTATGGAATATACCTATCCCATTGAATGTCATATTCCTATGACATAAACTACGTCTTTGAGGGATATAGCTATCCCGTTTACATGTCATATAGTTATGACCTAAACTACTTCTTTGAGGGATATAGCTATCCCATTTACATGTCATATAGCTATTACCTAAACAACTTCTTTGAGGGATATAGCTATCCCGTTTACATGTCATATAACTATGAACTAAACTACTTGTTTTGGAATATAGCTATCCCATTACATGACATATAGCTATGACCTGAAATACTGATTTGTGGGATAAAGCTATCCCATTGAATGTCATATGCCTATGACATAAACTACTACATTGAGGGATATAGCTATCCCGTTTACATGTCATATAATTATGACCTAAACTACTTCTTTGAGGGATATAGCTATCCCATTTACATGTCATATAGCTATGACCTAAACAACTTCTTTGAGGGATATATCTATCCCGTTTACATGTCATTTAACTATGAAATAAACTACTTGTTTGTGGGATATAGCTATCCCATTTACATGTCATATAACTATGACCAAAAACACTTGTTCAGTGTATGCGGGATATAGCTATCCCATGGGCTACAGTTGTCCCATACAAATGTCATATGCTAACGTACATGACATACAACACTTGATCTGTGTTGATTTCGTAGGAATGACAGTGCCCAGATAAAACATTTCTTTGAGACATTTATGCATGCACATTTAAAGATTCACTGAAAAACAAATCATGAGTGAATGACCAAGGGGAATTAACAATTCTAGACTCAAAACTGTGTTATTTTAGTAAAATTAATATGCACCACTATGAAATTCACTCTGAACACGTCAAAGGAGGATTTCAATGTACATGTCTTTACATTTACAGAGTAAAATACCCTTGTCATAGAATATATGTTTATCTTTGGCACTGTAGGATATAGCTATCCCATCCATATTTTGCATGACTAGACTACACTTCATGTCATATAGCTACGACTAAAAATCCAGATGCATAGATGTACTACACTATGCTAACAAACACACGTCATATACTAACTACATTTATGATTTACCATATCTGAGCAGATCAAAGAATATCCAAGAAGTATGACCTAAACTACTTGTTTGTGGGATAAAGCCATCCCATTTACATGTCATATAGATATGACCTAAACTATTTGTTTGTGGGATATAGCTATCCCATTTACATGTCATATAGCTATGACATGAACTACTTGTTTGTGGAATATAGCTATCCCATTGACATGTCTTATAGATATGACCTAAACCACTTGTTTGTGTGATACAGCTATCCCATTTACATGTCATATAGCTATGACATAAACTACTTGTTTGTGGAATACCCTTCTTTACATGTCATAATTTATAGGTATGACCTAAACTAATTGTTTGTGGGATATAGCTATCCCATTTACACGTCATATAGCTATGACATAAACTACTTGTTTCAGCGATATAGCTATTCCATTTACATGTCATATAGCTTTGACCTAAACGTCTTGTTTGTGGGATATAGCTATCCCATTTGCATTTTATAGCTTTGACATAAACTACTTGTTTCTGCAATATAGCTATCCCATTTACATGTCATACAGCTATGACCTAAACGTCTTGTTTGTGGGATATAGGTCATATTTCTGTGACCTAAACTACTTATTTGTGGGCTATTGTTATCCCATATACATGTCATATATCTATGACCTAAACTACTCGTTTATGGGATATAGCTGTCCCATTTACATGTAATGTAGCTATGACGTAAACTATTTGTTTGTGGGATATAGCTATCCCATTTATGTCATATAGCTGTGACGTAAAATTCTTGTTTGTGGGATATAGCTATCCCTTTTACCTGTCATGTAGCTATAACATAAACCACTTGTTTGTGTGATATAGCTATCCGATTTACATGTCAACTCATATAGCTATGACATAAACTACTTGTTTGTGTGATACAGCTATCCGATTTACATGTCATATAGCTATGACATAAACTACTTGTTTGTGGGATATAGCTATCCCATTTACATGTCATATAGCTATGATCAAAACACTTGTTCGGTGTATGCGGGATATAGCTATCCCTTTTTTACATGTCATATAGCTATGACCAAAACACTTGTTCAGTGTATGCGGGATATAGCTATCCCATGGGCTACAGTTGTCCCATACCAATGTCATATACTAACGTATATGACATATAACACTTGATCTGTGTTGATTTGATAGCAATGACAGTGCCCAGATAAAACATTTCTTTGAGACATTTATGCATTAACATTTAAAGATTCACTGAAAACCCAAATTATGAGTGAAATGACCAAGGGAAACTCACTCTAACACGTCAAAAGAGGATTGCAATGCACATTTCTTCAGAGAATAAATTACCCCTTGCCCTAGAATGAATGTTTATCTTGGGCACTGTAGGATATAGCTATCCCATCCATATGTTGCATGAATAGACTACTCTACATGTCATATAGCTATGACTGAAAATCTATATGATCTGATTGCTAGATTTAAGGATCATTCTAAATATCACATACATGTAACACACATCTAAAACCACTATTCTGTGTTGGTAAACTATAGCTGTGTCATCTAGAGGATCTGCGTGTCGCATACCTACATGTACATGCACGACTCAAAACTACATAGGCTATCTACACGTTGTATGAACTTCTATCAACTAAATGATACCATCAGATGATCAACATGGTCGAAGTATTTAAGCTGAGAAAAGAAGCAAACGCATATCTGATGAACCACTACTATACATTAAACCACATATATAATGCACCTCAGTGTATAGCCTCTTACTGTATGAACATTGACCTCTCCAAGTGCCGCCTTAGTTAAGCTAAGCAACACTGTAGGCATTATTCTTTTGATAATGGCAAATAATAAATGAAATAAACACAAACTCAGGAGACACTTGTTAAAATCACTGTACATACAACTGCCTTAAATCAGTAATTGCTATGTTAACTCTACGAAACCTAAGCGTATTGACGGCCATATTGATATTGGCCCATATTGCTATCAAATCTAGCTACACATATCATGGATTGATACTTCCCGTAATTACTCCACGAATTTTATTTAAATTTAAAAATATCGGAAGCCAACTGTGTTTAGATGGACGTCGTCCTGGAGTATGTGGTGATGTCTGATCCCTTTATGTCTCCACTACAGCACATTTGAGTTCTTCCTTGAGGGTCCTGTTTCACCAGTGCATTGTACCTGACCACATCAATGGTTTTAGTATTGCACCGATATAGAAGCTGGTTGATGTACACACATTCAATGTTATATTTCTCCACCCAATGATGCATAATGGAAATCAACCGAAGTACCACTGTAAACTAAGTCATCGTCTCTCCTGAAGCATCATTGTAGACCAGCTGCACAATCAACACGAGAGGTTTACACTACCGGACAGCAGCTCTGAATGTTCTGATTTGATATTTGTTACTGATCCTCGCGCCCCAATGCCATTCAAACACACCACAGGGTTTGGTTATTCCAAGTTCAACAAATTGTCCACTTGCGTGTTCCAATATATAACGTTGGAACCTACCGATGTGGGAACAACCCATAATTAGGATAGCCATCGTATGTCATACACAATTTGTCCTCAACTTATCAGATCAAATATAAAGTTTCAATTTTGCGAAATCAATCACCCGACTGAACAACAGCTATCACTTAATTCCTGCATTGTTCACAAGGCCACGAAAGCTAACGAGCGATTTAAAACTTATTCATGAAACTTATAGTAAGATTCCCGATTTGAAAAATGATAAGTACTGCAAGAAATTTGCAAAAATGTATGACGTTTGTATAACTGTCTGCTGCTTTGTGAAAGCGTCATCGTGAAGATAATTCGCATAACGGTTAATGCGTTATATATGCTTTTAGCGTGATAACGAAACTTACGTATACTTTAATAGATCATTAAACTCGTATATTTACAGGTACCCTGGTAGAGATTAAGTTTACATAATAGTTTTATTTATAAATAAATTTACATATATGTAAAGTTTATCCGCAGGTATTAGGTATTGTTTCAACAATTAATTCCTTTATGTAATTGCGTGAGAGAAAGTACGTGCGTGTGTGCGTGCGTGTGCGCGAGAGGTGTGTGAGGGTGTGTGCGCGTGTTGGGGTGCATGCGTGCATGCCTGTCATGTGTTTAATTAAAGTTTGCATATTATATTTTGATGACGAGATACTATATGTATGTTATAGCGTGACCCGGCTAGCTCTAGTGTTGCCACACGCCATAACAAGGGGTTGTTATTAAAACAAACGCCAGCTTCCGTAAACATCATTTATTGATGGTATGAATAATAAACATCTCTGAAAGTATACAATACTCAACGTAAATCATCTAAAATATTACACATATGCATTCCATATCACAGATTAAGTAATTACTCAATAACTTACATAAATATGAAGTTTATCAGACATACAATTACTTAATGTATTTAAAACAAACTAACTTAATGCTTTTAACATCACGTATTACACATATATTACAATCTTACTGTTAATGGATATATTAACATATTGCAAAACATACAACTTCCTCAACACATACTTGCAGTATGAACTATTGAATAACAGCTTCACAATATAATCACATAGTTATTATTAATACCTACATGTATATGGTACAAAGACTATATCCATCACATCCACCTCTTCTGCCATTCTATTTACCAGCTCGCCACCAGCTCTACATACTGTATATCTGTACATAAAAGGTCTGAATTAGTTCATGTACCTTTAAACTACATCATAACAAACTGGACACAGACAACCGATTCAAATGTCTAGCAAACATAAATATACAATTCGTGCCTCTGTTCATATAATAATTACTTATACAATATACATATCCGACAACGGACGCAAGGGCAGACTTAATGCCATTTAACTATTACATTCACAATCTTACAGATGCAAACAGATGCATGGCAATAACAAAGTTACACATAGTTAAAATCACATCTTAATCCCTATGATTTGGTAATTTGTCAATTATCAACCCCTTGATCCATCAGTTGGAATTAATGATAGAGAAATATGACACTAAACAATGACCAAGGAATAAAACAAATATATTTTCTACCTTCCAAATCCTACATCCATTTCCACATTTCCAAACTCTTCCAAATCATGGAATTTCACCATTATATATTAAAACATAACTGTCCTATATTCTTAGGAAACTCTAAGAATATAAATATACAGACATTGCAAATATTGCAACTACATTAAACTGATTAAAATAACTTATCCAAGATGGATGCAAAACATAATTTTAAGAGACGTCTTCACACATCAACTTTCTTGGCAAGACTAATTTAAAACTACCTATTGACCAATCAGATTTTCACCTGGATGTCAGGTGACAATCTACTTTCCCTCTAAAACCTATTCAGCTACGACCAGTACTATTAAAGGGTGTTAGCCTAATAATGTTAAGGTTAGCATAAATTCAACACATGCAATTATTAGTTCCTTAATGACAATACATATTAAAACAGTAAAAACACACTCTACCACATACTCCCCTCCTGTATAATAATGTCTTCCACGACATTCACTTCTGTGCAACAATTTCCAGAATTGTCTTGATGATATATTGTTGCAGAGAAGGAGGCATGGTGCTCGCAAAAGAGCGCAGGACGTTAACTCTCTAGATCCAGTCGGGTTGCTCACTAGCTGCTGTAGCTGTGGCAGACATGACAAATTCACCAGAAGTCATCCAACCTGGTCTTTTCCTTTCTCTCGGTTGTCTTGGCACTGGTTTTGGCGTTGCTGGTTTTTCAGGTACGGTCACCTCTTCTGGTTTACCGTCACTATCTATAGCTAGAGTGTTCCTCTGACCATCGTCTTCATCATCAGCAGTAGCTGTATCCTCAGCTTCACCTGCTCCATTGGAGGTGTGAGCGTCCTCATCAGCTGCGGTTGACACATCTCCCGTTTCGTCACCAGTCGAACCATCATCCTTGTGATGCGAAACGTTATCGTCATTGACAACAGGTTCTTCGTTGTTTTCATATTCTTCCTCTTCCTGAACGACATTGTGTTCAATGTCAGCCTCTGTTGTTTTGCCTGCTGATTTCACTATATACACAGATTCTTCTTCTGAGTCTTCGTCCTCTTCCTGATGTGTGTGAACATCAGTCTCAGTAGAATCTGGTACTTTCACTTCTCTTCTACCCAGTCTCTTCGCTGCGATCGGATGATGACCTTCTGTCTTACTGTTCTTCCGAAGCAGCCTCTGTATCTCTTGACCGATATGTTCTTCGCCATCCTCTATCGATCCTATAGGAAGTAGCAAATTCCTATGCAGGGTTTTCGTTCTGCCTTCCCCATTCTCCTGTTGTACTACGTATACTGGTATATCACTGTTACGCTGATCCAGTACCACGTATACTTCTTCCTCCCATCGGTTGGCTAACTTGTGTTTTCCATCAAACGCCACTATCTTCACAAGAACTATGTCTCCAGGATGTATCACCGATCCTCTTGCCCTCATGTCGTAACTCTTCTTTTGCTCATCTCTCGACTTCTTTGCAGCTTCTGAAGCAAGATGGTACGACTGATTCAACTTGTCTCGTAGCTCCTTTATGTATTTGGACTGTGGCTGCCTGTTCTGGTTGACGTCTAATCCAAACGCTAAATCCAGGGGAAGTCTTGGCTGTCTTCCAAACATCAGAAAGGATGGTGAGCAGCCTGTAGATGTATGTCTGGTGCAGTTGTAGGCATGCACAATAGGTCCTACATGGCTCTTCCAGTCCTTCTTTCTGTCTGGATCTATCGTCCCCAGCATATCCAACAAAGTTCGGTTGAATTTCTCTGTCATTCCATTGCCCATAGGATGGTACGGCGTCGTTCCAGTCGATCACTGGAATGGTCATTCCAGTGATGTTACAGAGCTCTTTGATCAGATTTCCTTCGAAGTTTGCTCCTTGATCCGAATGGATTCGCTTTGGTAGACCGAAATTCACTACGAAGTTGTTAAAGAAGGCTTCTGCTGTTGTCTTTGCAGTCTGGTTCTTTGTTGGAATGGCCATGGCATATCTCGTGAAGTGGTCTGTTATCACTAGGATATTCTGGAATCCCCCGATGGATCGTTCCAACGATAGGTAGTCCATGGCAACTAGTTCCAGTGGCTGCATAGTCTGGATGTTAACCAGTGGTGCTCTGTGCTGTTCTCTCTTCCTTCTAATGCATCGTCCACATCTGTTCACCCAGTCCTCCACATCCTTGGTAACACCTGGCCAGTACATTCTGTCTCTGATAAGGGAGATAGTTCTGTCCCTTCCAGGATGTCCAACATCGTTGTGGAAACTGATCAACACTTTTCGCACAAACGACTGTCGAATCACTAGTTGTTTCCGCTTCTCTCCGTGCATTTCAACCTCTCGGTACAACACTCCTCTCACTAACACAAGATGGTCAAAAATCTTAGAATATGCAGCGTTATCAGGGTGAAACGTCATTTCCCTTCGCGATGGCTTCCTTCTTTCACTGACTGCACATATCCATCTTCTTATTGTGGGATCCCTGTCTTGAATTCTTCTCCAATCCCTGTCTGAGAATCCTACAATCCCTTCATCATCTTCGATGTCGTCATCGATAACATCTGCAGATAGCGCCAAATTCAATATGTATGGTGGCACAGATATGCCACTACATACAGCTTGAACTGACTCTCTATCGATGTCCTGTCTTGGTAACTTCTCTGGGAGTCTACTCATGGCATCAGCATCTGCATTCTTCACTCCGGGTCGGTACTTGATGGTGAAATCGAAAGTAGACAGTGCTGCAAGCCATCTATGTCCCGTTGCATCTAATTTGGCTGAAGTCAGGATGTAGGTCAGTGGATTGTTATCTGTCAACACTGTACATTTATGAGAATACAGGTAGTCCTGAAACTTCTCCGTCATAGCCCACTTCAGTGCCAGAAACTCTAACTTGTGACTCGGTAAGTTTCTTTCGCTGTTGCTAAGTCCTCTGCTAGCATAGGTTATCACTCTTTTCTGCCCGTCTTGTTCTTGATATAGAACTGCTCCCAATCCTTGGCCTAATGCATCAGTGTGCAACTCAAATGGCAAACTGTAATCAGCAAATCCAAGGATAGGGTACGATACAAGCTTGTCCTTCAAGGTGGTAAATGCTTGATCTTCCACTGGTCCCCAACTCCATTTCTTTCTCTCTGGTGTTGTTGACACTTTCTTCTGTGCTTTCGTCTTCTTCTTTGCTGTAGTTGGCATCAGATCCGTCAAAGGCTTGGCAATCTTGGAAAAGTTCTGTACAAACTTCCGGTAATACCCAGCAAAGCCGACGAAACTTCTGACTTCTTCTGGTGTCTGTGGTTGTGGCCAATTCAGAACCTTCTCTATCTTCTTAGGATCTGGCTCTATTCCCTTCTCTGACACTATGTGGCCAACGTAGCACACTTTCTCTTGACAGAAGAAACATTTCTTAGATGACAACTTCAGGTTGTTCTCTCGCAGCTTGTCCAGTACCTTGGCTAGTCTTTCTATATGCTCCTCGAACGTCTTGGAGTAGATGATAAGATCGTCTAGAAAAATAAAGCATATAGTAAGATGTAGATCTCCTAAACAATCCTCCAATAGCCTTTGGTAGGTAGCAGGCGAGTTACAGAGACCAAACGGTAACCGCTGAAACTCAAAGAAACCCAAGGGTCCTACTGTGAAAGCAGTCCGTTCCTTGTGAGTCTCCAAAACTTCAATTTGATGGTAGCCACTCTTCATGTCCAATACTGTAAAGTATTTTGCTTTGGATAGAGCGTCCAGTATCTCTTCTACTCTGGGCAATGCATACGAATCCTTGATGGTGCGCATGTTGAGTTGACGGTAGTCTACACACATCCGAATCTGTCCATCTTTCTTCTTTACGAGTACTATGTTAGATGCCCATGGAGAATGCGATCTTCTAATTAATCCAGCATCTAAAAGTTGTTGAAGATGGTTCCTCACTTCTTCAAACATGCCAGGCGGTATACGGCGAGGTCGCTGCTTGAAGGGAATCTCATCATTCAAGTCAATCCTGTGTTTCACTCTTGAAACGTGTCCTATGTCTGTGTCGCTATGCGAAAATACGTCATAGTAATTTAAAATTACGTCTTCTAACGTCTTGCGTTGCTGTGGTGTGATGTTTTCTGTGTTGATGTTAACAACATCCAACAGTGGCGGGTCCTGGTTGTCCTTCTTGGCTTCCATAGTATCGGGTTGGTCGGTTACAGTCACAGGCTGAATTTCACACATGACCTCATGTGGCTGGATCCGTACTGTCCTCGTCGTTATGTTGGAAATATGTACATCCACCAACCCTGTGTCCCTGTACTTGTATGCGACCAGTGTCGGTGCAACATCAATGTCATCCGGTATGTTAGATAGCTTGGATGGATGAAGCATCGCCGATGTCTGATGGTAAGGTATCTCCTTATCCAAGTAACCAGGCACAACTATCGTTGAATTCGGCTCTATGATGACAGGTCTGCTTTCTGCACTCTTCACTATGGCAATGGAGTTCTTATTCCGCCTAAGTTGTTTCTCTCTTAGAGTCAAACAATTGAAAGCCAAGTACCATGGTACATGTAAATCGGCCTTCTGCAGAAACTGGTTTCCATATCTGTTCTTGGTGTCCACCATAAATGCTTGCAGAACGTTGGTACCAAGTAGAAGTGGTATTCTTCTATTGGCAGCAGTCTCCGGAACAACAAGAAGCAAACATTCTTTCGGCTGACCCATGGGTAATCCATCTACAGCAATGTTGGCTCTGATGTACCCCAAGTATGGCAGGTTGTTCCCATTGGCACACACAACTTCTAATACATTGTCCATGGATTGTATATCTACATCATCCAAGTGGCTTCTGTAGAACGATTCCGATACAGTGGAAAGAGCTGCTCCAGTATCCAAGAATCCAACCGTGTCAACTCCATTCACTCTCATGCCAAGCTCATTGCTCGTTCCTATAAGCCCATCTGGTATGCATTGACTGTATAAGTTGGCCTTCCTGGTGTAACCTGTATAGTCGTTGCGGCCATAAGGTCTGAATGCATCCATCTGTGGTGTATGTCTATAGGAATCGGCAACCTTAGCTACATGTGCCTGTCTCCGACTATGATCCAAGATGACCCTACATCCAATCTTGATATGTCCAACCTGTCCACACCTGTAACAAATCACTTGCTCTTCTTCACACCAATCAACATCACCCTCATACTCCTCACTCTCAACTTGTCGTCTCTGCATCTCATCTATCTTATTCAAAAAACTATTCACCTTTTCATCCCACATCGTAATGTAATAGTGTTGAACCTATATATCACTTAAACCTATCACGTAATTCAAACACTAATGTCGAAATGCTGAAAGTAAAATATTCAAAGTGTGTGTCTTCTAATCCCTATATGAATATTTAATCACACTAATAGAATATCAAAGTCAAAACTCAGTTTTTAAATTAAAATAATTTAATTTAACTCAAAATCAAACTAAGTTAAACATCTATCAAGTAATACTAAATCCAACAATTTATATTACCAAAGTAAACCTTAATTCAATATTAACAAATTCAACAATTTACTTTACCAAAATATATCTAAGTACAAACTCAATAGTTTATAAATAATACCTTCTATGTTATTTGAAATTAAATTTAAAATCAAAAGTTTAACTATTTCAAAAATAATTAAATTCCTATAAAGGGAGGTAATTAATTCCAATAATTTAATTCCGAACTTATTCAATCTCAAGACAATATCAAACACAATTGAATGATAAAAGGGAGGTTACTCAATATTAATGTTAGTACACATATTATATCAAATACACATTTTCATAAAGGATACAGATGCTCTTCCTGAAAAGAAATACCCTGAAATAAAATGCTATTTATTATTCAAGTTAATCCTGATTAGTAGACAACATCTCTGAAAGTATACAATACTCAACGTAAATCATCTAAAATATTACACATATGCATTCCATATCACAGATTAAGTAATTACTCAATAACTTACATAAATATGAAGTTTATCAGACATACAATTACTTAATGTATTTTAAACAAACCATACTTAATGCTTTTAACATCACATATTACACATATATTACAATCTTACTGTTAATGGATATATTAACATATTGCAAAAAATACAAATTCCTTAACGCATAACAGCAGTATGAACTATTAAATAATAGTCGCAATATAGTCACAAAGTTATTATTAATACCTACATGTATATGGTACAAAGACTATATCCATCACATCCATCTCTCCTGCCATTCTATTTACCAGCTCGCCACCAGCTCTACATATATCTGTACATAAAAGGTCTGAATTAGTTCATGTACCTTTAAACTACATCATAACAAACTGGACACAGACAATCGATTCAAATGTCTAGCAAACATAAATATACAATTCGTGCCTCTGTTCATATAATAATTACTTATACAATATACATATTCGACAACGGACGCAAGGGCAGACTTAATGCCATTTAACTATTACATTCACAATCTTACAGATGCAATCAGTTGCATGGCAATTACAAAGTTACACATAGTTAAAATCACATCTTAATCCCTATGATTTGGTAATTTGTCAATTATCAACCCCTTGATCAATCAGTTGGAATCAATGATAGAGAAATATGACATTAAGCAATGACCAAGGAATAAAACAAATATATTTCCTACCTTCCAAATCCTACATCCATTTCCACATATTAAAACATAACTGTCCTATATTCTTAGGAAACTCTAAGAATATAAATATACAGACATTGCAAATATTGCAACTACATTAAACTGATTAAAATGTTTATTATTCATTACCATCAATAAATGATGTTTACAGAAGCTGGAGTTAGTTTCAATAACAACCCCTTGTTATGGCGTATGGCAACACTAGAGCTAGCCGGGTCACGCTATAACAAATGAATATTTAATCACACTAATAGAATATCAAAGTCAAAACTCAGTTCCTTAATGACAATACATATTAAAACAGTAAAAACACACTCTACCACATATATAAGTCGAAATAAAATATCTGTTCTGAACCTACTGACGACAAGGTATAGTTATAACTTACATGTTTCGAAAATCCCAAATATATAGACCAAACTAAACCTAACAAGAAAAACTATAACGCATGCGTTATTATGTAACGCCATGACTGTCTTGTGAAGTTGCCGATTAATATATGCAGTGCATTTCACTTTATATGTGGTAGACCTTTCATGATATGCAGTGCATTTGTATGTTTTAGTTGTATTCAGGCTCAAAACCGCTTCGGAGTTGCAGTTAAGGCAATCAACTTTGCATTTTAAATGAATTACAAGTGATCTTATAGAAAATATTTAATTTCTTTACTTCTTTACTTCATTATAATACTCAAATATAAATGGGTGCCGAAACGTCTAGGGTAAAAATTAAAATAGATACCGAAATGGTTTGATGCCGAAACGTCTAGGTGCCGATTCGTCTAGGTGTCGAAATGGTTTGGTGCCGAAACGTCCTGAATCGATCTTGATCACACAGACGCAAAAACTTGAGAATTGTCTGCATTTATTAATAAGCATTTTTCATGTACTGATCATTGGGACCCTGCTTTAATTAGTCTAATATTCTATATACACAATAGTTTTCGTCTAGAAAACCGGAGCTTGGAATTAAGAGTTACCAACTCATAATTCATCTTACAAATATTCAATCACCGGTATTTTAAGAACCCGTTAATAAATATTTGCTTTTAACAGTTGTGTAGTGTAATTTTGTAGTTATTTGTGTATTGTAATTTTGTCGTGTATTTTTGTCGTTATTTGTGTAGTGTCATTTTGTCGTTATTTGGCGAAATAGCTACTTTAACTAACTGTATATGAACATATCAACCGTTCTTTTATATTATAAGCCGTCGGACAAAAGTCAATTTTCATTGTAGAAAAAATGAATATGATGCTGCATGTATTTCCTGTGACAGAACTGTAGGTCGTGAGAGTGTATACATTGGTCGTTTGTTTTACGATGCTAATGATACTGATGTAAAGGCGAGGCTAATCGATCGTAAAATAGTAAGTAAGAACACCTATGGCATTTTCTTTTGTTATGTCGTATGAATATATTCGTTTAAGATTTGCTACAAAATTAGAACTGACTATCCTTAACAAATGTCACCTTAACATATAATAGGTCGCGGACTTGGTTTTTGAGTTAGATCTCATTTAAGCCAAATTGCCTACAATTTCAGTAAAACTTAATTTATGCTAAAGCCAAGGAATTATGTTACTAAATTAAGATACAGTGCCATTATATTGTATTCAGTTTCTATGTATCTAGTCCTAGTAAACTATGTACGCACGATTTATGAGCCGGGAAAGATTGGACTTCGACTTTGACTGCCTTAGAGAGACTTGTGGGGAAAATGCACAGCATTGTTGGGAGAAAACCGTCTTTAGAAATAATAAAATGAAAACATTATGTCCCGGTACTCGTTATTGAAAAACAAAGGCAATAGATACTTTGAAATTTCTGAAAAAAAGATGGGTTTTGGTGCAAATAGCAAAATATACTTTGTCTTTAAATGTTAACAACTACATACCCATGTTCGATTTTAATGCCTTAGAGAGCATTGCGGGGGGAAATGTACAGCTTTGTTGGGAGAAAATACGTCTTTCAATGTAATGACATGAAAACAATATGTCCCGGTACTCGGTATTGAAAAAAAAGGCAATGTATGCCCTATAATGGGTTTTGGTGTAAAATAGTAAAAGCTTTGTCTTCAGATGTTAAAATCTACATAACCATGTTTGTTTTTAATCGATTAAATGTGTGTAACAAAAATATAAGCCAATAATCAAATCAGTAATATTTTATGCTTTTAGTAATATTTTACCTTTTAGACAGACAGTAATGGACAAAGTGCGAATGCTGTAGAGGCTGAACACAATATTTCCTTTCCTGGTCGTTAATATTTCCTTTCCTGGTCGTTAATATAATTATATGTTTTATTTGATTTCAGTGTATCAACAAATGCCTTCAACATCCTAGCAGTTAATTAAAGGGACACTGTCCGTAAGTAAGCAAATATTGAGCATAACTAAATAACTGTCTGATTTTTATTCAGTGAAATGTATTCATGACCCAGAGAAGTCTGTAGTAAAACATTCGTGAGTTTAAAAAAAGAATGTTTTAATTATTACTTGTAAATAATGTGGGACCCACATTATTTACTTTTTCTGCGGATCACGTGACTCCCATTAGCGAGTTAGGTTTCTAGATAGTATTACTTTTTTGTACCGCTATCGAATTCTGTCAAACAATCTTGCTTTTTATTAGTAAATATTCAGTAATGTTTAATGTGTAATGTTTGTGAACGTAATTAGTGTGTGTTGATACGAACAGTGTTGATATGAACAGTAATACAAAATAATCAAATTTCGAATAAAAACGGTAATTGATGTACATAGCCGCTCTTAGACAGTCATGCGCGAAAAATATGCGAAACAACAACTAAGGCAAACGTTCTTATACGTGTTCGCGGGTTCCTACAGGCAGTTTTCTTATAAAATAACATCATTATGTAATTCATTCCAAATATAAAAGTAGCCTGCATACAGTTTAGTTCTTATTCTTCCAACGTTGCCGATAGTTTTACAAATCTGTAACAAAATGATGGATTCCTTTAGATTTCAATTAACTGTGTACAAACAGCTTTATTATTCTAGCGACGATATTGAAAGAAAACATATACTGAAGCGAAAAAGAAACGCAACTCGGGAATTTCAGTATTGTATGTCCTGCACACATAATTCCACATAATATTCCGAAGAAATCCCAAGATATTTTGTAAAAAAGAAAAGTTGCAGTTAGTTAGAGAAAGGACACAACTGTGATGTTGTAGACGTTTTAATCACAGTACACTTAGTAACAAGAAATTCATAAATGTTGAAGTACCTCTTTGAAAAATTGAGCCATTTAACGTAAAGAGTTTGCAAAACGTTGCATCCGAAGTTTGCTCACATGCTTGAGCCAAACGAGTACTCTGTCAATAATGAAACTTTGAAGGAATACTATTTGCTGTGCTAAGTATAGTTGTAGTCTCTTTTTTTTCCGAAAAGAAAGATCTTACGTAGTCACATTCGAATAACAGCAGCATATTGCGCATACAATATATAGCGGAAATTCCTGAGTTGCGTTTCTTTTTCACTTCAATATATGTACAGACTATTCCGATACATGTATTTAAGAGAAGGCGTCAGTTTGCGCGTATTGACTGTATGCAGACGTGTCTCAACATGAAACTAATGACAATGTTATTAACCTCTATCTAATACACAGCCGTTGTACAAAATGCTGTCGCCATACTTATCGCATTTCCTGTGGCATTTACTTTTGGCGAATGCTGTTCTCTAAATGTTTGTGACAGAACATGTGTCCGTGCTCCAACTGAACATTGCTATCGCACTTCTTTTCTCATGTGCCGCACTCTTTCTTGAACTTGATTTATTCTGAAAGCAAACTCCACTGTTTTAACTTGTTTTTCACACTTTCATCTAACATGGTTTGTTAAAATACTCAATACTGATTGGTTATTGAGGAAGTTATTTGTTATTGCAAACGTCGGAAAGCATCCAAAACAACGGTTAAAACCCACAGGTAGCATGTATCAGTGTTTAGAACTCAACACAAAAATACATAAAATTAAAAAAAAAATAAACATGTTATTTGTTGAAAACAAACTTAGTAATTTAAAGAGTAATACGCGAGAAATCGTCAGATTAAAATATTCACTCCACCGTCTGTTGCAATTGTTTTGAATAGTCGATCTTAGATCGTCTGCGACGCTTGCTTTTTTAACGTTTCCCTTTGCAAGCGTCGTTTATGATCTAGACTCTATTGAACAAGTCTCTTTTAGAGGCCAAGAAAGTAGTCTGCGATCACATGATAATTTGTCACATGAACATAGCTAAAATATAAAAATAGCAACAGGACACATCAACTATCGGCCGTTGATTGGCATGTAAACAATCGAAAGAAACACGACTTATTATCTACATTTTGCTATATAGTATAGGTTAGTATTTAAGTAGGTTGTTAAGATCTATGTGATATTGGAAAGTGCTGGTAAGCGAATCGCTGTACTGTTACGCTATGGAAACGATTGGGTGTTGCCTATTTTAAAGTTTTGACGGCGGATTGATATGCCAAAGTACAAACCTTTATCCTACCGCAATATAATCCTGAGCATAATTTACTGTATATTTAAAACATTCAAGCCGAAAATTGTTTTCTTTGTAATATAAGCATTTCATATGAAGTTAATTCAGAAAAATATTAGTGTCATCAAGAAATTTTGCATTTCCACCGTTTTTCATCGTTTGCCAAGATTCTTGGTACTTGGTGTCTGAGACGTTGACAGAGATGTATGTGTATGCAAGGAACGACAACTCTGGGTAAAATTGAGACTGAAGCAATGGGTGTAGTGAATATTCTAAACTAACGATTTCTCGTCAATTCCAGCAATTGTAATAAAGTAAGCGTGGTACTTATGCATGCATATTACTTGTTCCGCTATACATAAATACGATGCCTAACCCAAATATAACCAAGCTTGTCCCATTGTTAAGTTACATAAACCTGTTACGGTCACTATTTGAAATTGTATGCATAATTTGCACATATTGCACTAAACTCCCCGCAGTGGTTACTTCCCTTATCTGTTACAGATCTGGAATCCAGCTGTTTAATTTTTTGGTTAAATATTTTGAAGGTCAATATTTCAACTTGCTTTGTTCATAATATACGAAAATGGTGTGTAAAACGGTATCTGGTTACAAAAATAATTTATTTATAAAAAGAATAATCAATTTTAGCGAATATTATTTAATATGCTCCCCGGTTACTTGGTTACTTGTAAACAAACATCTGTATTCCGTTGAGAACATTACAGAAGTTGCACAGGTTGATTGTTTTCAACATATTCTCAAAAGTGATGATGTTATTGCCAATTTGCCTGTTGGTTACGACAAGAGTTTGCTATACCAAGCATTACCTAGTGTATCGCAATTTGGTAATCACGTGACCTCAGCTACCGTCACGTGATTTGTGTGGTGTGGTGGCAGGGATTATTGGCTACAATATCACTGCGCGGAGGTTGATATTGCACGTGCTGAAGTGAAAAACATAGGACGCGTTCTAGCAATAAATGACAAGGGACCAATTTAGCAATGACTGATTATATAACCAAACCGAACCGTAAACATGTGCTTTAAATACAGTTTAAAACTTACACAACGTTTTAATTGCAATAGAAAAGTAACATCTTTAATAGGCATGTGTTACTACATGGTTATACAATTTTCAGTTTGACAGCCATTGTCAGTTGTGACATATTCCCTTAACAACAATATAACGACATATAGCAAATATCTAATTTCAACTGTTAGATCTATTACGTGACTGTATGCATGCTAATTGTTCTAATATACGATATAAATGAATTTATTAACATTGTCTTGTGTCTTAATATATAGCATACATCCTACGCTTCGTCACACTCAGATAAACTATTCATAACTTCTTTTGGTATTATCCGTAGCACGCATCTGTATTTCGCTTATATTTCTGAATGTATGGTTTGGTACGACTTTTACCTCCTATCCGAAAATCGCGCCTTTTGTGTTCATTACTTTGGTGCTCGTTTGCAGCGACATCTGGCATTACAATGCGGAATTATATTTATGTATGTTCCATTCATGTTTTATGCTATGCATCGTTCGTGATATTTCCATGAGCCTGTATACAAGGTTTGAAATGTTAATTCATCAGTTCGTTAACGATCAAAAGTCAAATTAACGAATTAATCATAGCATTAATAATACTAATATAAGAAAAGTTACGGCTACAACTAATATATATGAAGAATAAGAAAACCCTTAGCAATGAAGCGTTATGTAGAATGGCGGAAGAAGATTTGAACTAGGTCGATTAAAATTTAAAGTAGGCACATACAATCAAGCAGTAAGATAAATAACAAGATAAATCTCCACGTTCCTTATATTCACATATACCTCTGCTGACTACTAAATTACACGATTTTGGTCAAACCTGTTAAATTAGAATATATTTGCCTGAAACATATTTATTTCTTGTGTAAACATGATTTTCAGAATATAGATCTGCAAATTAGATGTTGCAAGATTTGAAATAATGCATGAAAACTATTTAGTTTTAATCGGGACTATTTTACTACCAACATTAATACGTACTTAGGTCTCCTCAATCGATACGCATATGTAAACATTTCAAACCGAAGCTCGATAGCAGAAAATTATTTTAAAAAATTAACTCATAGAAAAACAATTTGAAAATATTGAATATAGGTCTATATTTTATCTTTGCGGATTACGCGAAAGGATTTATTATAAACATCGTCATAACTTTTTTGATAATCACGTGACCTAACCGTTCGCCCTACTTTCTTTGAAGTTGACAGAGTCAATGTACAGATATATGGCGGTAATCCACTTCCATACTGACTACCATACTACAAAACAGACAGAGCCTGTTACCGCTCGTTGGTTATTTAAAAACCTCGATGGACAACGCCCATCTCGGTGTTTACAGGACCCAACTCGCTAAGATCAGATTCTATCTAGTACTAATTTTATTCGTTGGTGTTGAGAGATGGGCATAAACTGTACCTTATGAATTTTTGTTTGGAGTGTTTAAATCTCTCGAGAAAGTGTATTTATACATAAAAACATGTCAAATAAGAAATAAACTATTTCTAACAGGATTCGGCCTACACTGTACGGGATCAAAACCTCCTGGTTGGGACTTAATACCTTAGAACCCGCGGGCCTGCGGGCTTTGGAATCGATGATCTTTAAGTCCCGAACAACAGGAATTGATCACGAGACAATATAAACACGCTGGAAATAGTTTATTTATTAAACAAAAACACACCCAAGGCAGTACCTTTGTATAATTAATAATGCATGCATTCCCATTGAATAAGTGGTGTTATTCTCTACTCGCTGATGATTCAAAATATGGTTTATTATCTGCTTTATCATGTTCTTGAAAGATAATTCATGAACACGGTTAATTGCAACCAGTATTCTGAAACCAAAACTATGGAATGAATACATTTAATCTGGTCCGTGTTATTTTCTGAATTTCGTTGAATTATTTTCTAATTATGTAACTTACTCCGTTTTTATGGGAGAAACTAAGGCAGAGATTAAAGGAAGGTGAATATAGTTATGTCCGTATTAAAAAAAAAAATCAAGTATACTGAAAGGAAAAAGAAACGCAGGGTGCGTATTTCCGCTATATATTGTATGTTTAATATGCTACTGCTAATCGAATGGTATAGGGCGACATTAGGCATGTCCTTTTAGGAAGAAGGTTTAAACAGCACTGAACACACCAATGGTTACCCCTTTAACGTTTTATTATCGTCAGAATGCACATTTGGCTCAAGCAGGTGAGCAAACTTAGGCTTTAAATGTTGCAATCACTTAACATTAAATACAGTACTGAACTGGCTCAGTTTTTCAAAGAGGAACTTCAGCATTTATGAATTTCTTGTTACAACGTGTACTGTGATTAAAACGTCTACAACATCACAGTTGTGTCCTTTCTCTAACTAACTGCACTTTTTTTTTTACAAAACATCTTGGGATTTCCTTGGAATGTATATGGAACTAAGTGTGCAGTATATGCAATATATAGCGGAAATACGCACCCTGCGTTTCTTTTTCCTTTCAGTATATTTCAAGATTGTCTTTATAGATTTCATTGATATTGGACTCTTAACCGAGATATTTCACCAAATGTATTCCAATCATACAAGTGCGAGTATATCAAAATGTAGCAAAGCAAGGAGAGTTCAGTGAAACGCTGTACATGTTATACTTCGCGTAGCAGAAATCCGTCTGATCATACGGATGGCTTGTCTACATCGTCTGCGATGCTTGCTTTTTTAGGACAAGCGTCTGGAAGTTTTCTTCTCAAACTGAAGCGGCATCGATTTAACCCAGCTTCTGGTATTGTTCCCGATTGGCTGACACAGACACAAAATTCTTTTCAAAATAGATAGAACAACAGAAAGGCAATACAAAAGGAACTAAATATGGATGGTCAGACACTATAAAAAGAAAATACGGACTGTGGTTCCGGTTTCAAATTTGTTTCTGCACAAACGGTCAAGACGTTTGTAGTTTAAGATGATCAAGACTAACGGATGGCGGGAAGTATACAGTACTAGTTTTACCCGGGATTTAGTTGGTGATCTGCCTCAAACATTAAAAGAAACATGCATAGCCTCAAAGGTGCTTGAAAATGACGTTAAACAATAAACAATAAACAAACAAACAATTCATTAGCGTTTAAAAAAAGAAGGCAGATGAACAATGTATCAAGGAATCTGATAATTTACAGACGACAATGTACAAATTAGTTTACGATTTTAGTTTTAAATGATGATTTTAGAGGAGAGAAAAATGTAGATTACCAAATTGAACTCTTGGTTGCCTAATTGTGTTTACTTCAGATATTATAATTTAATTAAAGGATACAATCACATTACAGATGTCTAGAAATAGTTCCAGGAAGTAGTAAATACAGCTGTTACGAAGCATTGTTTTACAGGAAGTCTTTCAAATCACAGAGACTGCACGCACAATGTAACACTTGTAGTCATATAAGACTTGAACACTCACATTATCCATGATAATGAATTGAATTGAATTGGGGGGTTTACGGCGCACCAACACAAGAAAGGTCATATGGCACCAAACAGGGATGAACATGCCAGGCTCATCCTCCATTTACATCTAGATAACATATGGAGAATGGACCTAGAACCTTCTAACCTGCAGAACTGCAGAGTTGCTACAAATTCTATTGTAGAAACTCCATTTACGATGGAGCCATGTTTCCACATATGCATATGCGGTGTCATGAAGAAAACCTTCAATGAGCATGATAAAAAAAAGAAGCGGGATTTGCAGTGGTTGTATGCTACCCCGGCAACCACACGGGGACCATGATAATGACTATGATTCCGATACAAGGAAGCATTCACTGAAAATGCAGTTAATAACGATATGAGCCCATTTGCTTGATTTGTTAATAGAGCAATTGCGTGTAATTATCTTTATATGTTTTTATAATCTTTTTTAAACAGTGTGTTTATTTTTTTAGTGTTTAACGTCATTTTTCATCACATTTTAGGCTATGTATAACGGTCGATTGTTTTTTTTTGTGTGGTGGAGGTAGATCACCCACTTTTCGACTATTCGATTTTTCAGAGAATAATAAATTATATAGCCAGTACATACCATCAGAAAACAAGGCTAAAACATTGTTGGGGTGGGGTCGGGGGGCGGGGCGGGTATAGAAACTGAGGCCGAGATAAAATTATTGTTAGAATCTCATACAAATTATAGTAAAAATTTGGGGCAGTGTGTGAAATTTTATTATTTTTTTCGGTTTTAATCCAAATTGCTGCCATTTTAAAGAAATTTGTGGTCGAAAGGCAACTCGGGGAGGGAGGGGATATCTGGCAATTATTATTTTGACCTCATTTCAGTTTTTTTTTATTGATATTTCATCTGTGTATCTGCATTTAATCTAAATTGATTTATATGTAAATGATTGCGTTCAATCAAATTAAAATTTTAATATCGACATATATGTGTAAGAATTGACCAAAACAACACAGAAATATGTAAAAAAAAAATCGAGTTCCGAGTGGGCTGATGCGGGGGAGTGTGTATGTGGTGGGGGGTGGGGGTGGGGTGGGGGCAACAAAGCCATGTGGAAGAATTGACCAAAACAGCACAGAAATATGTAAAAGAAAAAAAACGAGTTTAGAGTCGTGGGGTGGGGGGAACTCGGAACAGGCACCGGAGCGTGGGGGGTGGGGGGAGGGTGGCAACATACCTATGTGTAAGAATTGACCAAAACAGCACAGAAATATGTAAAAAAAAAACGAGTTTAGAGTAGTGGGGGGGGGAGGGGGGAACTCGGAACAGTGCCGGAGCGGTGGGGAGTGGGTGGTAACATACCTATATGTAAGAATTGACCAACAATCACAGAAATATGTAAACAAATATATATATGTGTTACGAGTGGGGGTGGGGGTGGGGGGGGGGGGGTCGTGGTGTGGGGAATACACGAAACATTTGATGCGACATAGACACATTTTAAGGGCTATTAGAATTTTGGTTCCATGGGAGCCCATGGGTTACAGGAACCAACATTGCTTAAGCAGCCTTAAAGATAATGCTATAAGGAAGCACATGGCCAAATTTGGTTGGGCTAGGATAAGAAATGTAAGAGACATAGACTTGTAAAACAGCTTACACGCAAACATTGATGTGGGACGCCGACGTTAACGTCAACGCCGACGCCGACGCCGTGGTGATTACATAAGGTCTCTTAATCTTCGAATAGTAGAGTTAAAAATAGATATAAAATCGAACAGGAAGAGTAGCATTCAAGGACGACAGTCAACCACAAAAACACAAAAGATATGACATCACAAACACAAAATGATTGACAATAGGGCTACCGCCTTGGAACGGTCGGTGGCAAAAAAGGCCGCTGGGGGTTTAAACAGAGTTCTAGGGTGCCTACTCTCACCTCACTCTTACCCTATGGTCATCCCAAACAACGGGACAGTGTAAATAAAGATATCCAAGCCATAAACTATTCTCTAACCAACAAGGCAGCATTAATAGGCAATATAAATAAAATATATAAACACAAAATAACAATAGCTTAGAAAGCCACAAAGAAGGTACTCAGTGACTTGGTTATAATCTCTAACAAACCTGAAGCAGTATGAGGCCATAATAAGTAAAACACATAAATGATCATGTATATATAACAAATAAAAAGTACAAAAGCCTAACAAAACACCAAGTACGTATTCAGTGACTTGGCAGAAGCCAGAGCAACAGGAGAACAAACCGTTTAGGGTATGACAAGACAAGATTAAAGACAAACATCAAACGCTACCGTCCTATAAGGATTTAGGTAGACGTCATCATAGGGTCCACAATCTGTCCGGTCATCGCACAATCAAAGATGAAAGCATAGTGGCGAACTATAAATGGGTCAACCACTTAACATGCAGTGCGTTGTAAAATGATAGGGTCATAACCTCTTTTGATAAACGTTTTAACAAGTTTAATAAAGATTGTATGAAATAGATTATGACCAGGAATCTTACGAAGTTTGTAAATCACATCAGTCGTGTTGTGATAGTCCTTGTAGCAGAAGAGTTTTTATATTATTTTTATGTTTTAAAAGTAGATCAGGGTTACGATAATACAATTTTGCAATGGTTTTCCGAAGTTTATGGTAACGATAGCCCTGCTGGTGTTGCTTTTTAGTTATACAAATATTACGAATAAAGTCCTCAATACGAGTTCAAACTCTAGAAAAACGAATAAGTTGAGAAACATAGACCCCATAAGAAGTAACTCGAGGAACATCCCCATCTAAATGTGGATAATTAATATCAAAATTAAAATCGTCTCTCTTGTCATAAGATTTACTAATAATTTCGCTATTTTCAATGGAGAGATGTAAATCAAGAAAAGAAGCGACAGTATTAGAAATGTTAGCTTTGTTGAGTTGAAGTTCCTTCGGATAGATATTATTAACCATAGCAGAAAAGAAAGGGTTGTCAATGTTCAATGTGTCATACAGATAGCGAGAAATGTCATTAAAGGCCTTAATTACATGTGCCTGAGTATCGGATGAAAGACTCAACATGCACAGTTCGTACCCATAGGGATACCAACAATTTGTCAACGGTAGTATGAAAATAATATCTAATAGGAAAATGAGTGCTTCACAAACGTCTCTTTGCAAGATTTTCAGAACTATCAATAAAAGAGCTGTTTGTCAGTGTCGCTACATTCCCTTTAAACTCATAACAGAGGTACGCCACGTGTCTATATGAGTGTTTTCATTGAGATTAGGTTACCTTTATCAGCAGGAACTAAAACACATTTATTATAAAATTCTTGAATTCCCCGATTTTTAATTACGAAACAAAACCCTAGGTCTCGGAGAAAGGTAGAAAAAGTCCAAAGAGCTGCAGCAAGATGGTCATGTAGAAACTTGATAATATTTGCAATAGACTATAATAGACTATAATAGACTATAATAGACTATAATAGACTATAATAGATTTGCAAGTTTCTCTGTAAGAACTTATGACTTCTGTACAATATATACAATCTTACCACATCACCTTATCAGTAAAAAGTACATGTATGGCCTGTAATAACATTAAAGCGTTTTTTACTAACGGCAGTTTAGACAATTACACTATGTGGACTTGCCAAGACGTTTGTGAAGCACTCATTTTCCTACTAGATATTATTTTCATACTACCGTTGACAAATTGTTGGTATCTCTATGGGTACGAACTGTGCTTGTTGAGTCTTTCATCCGATACTCAGGCAGATGTAATTAAGGCCTTTAATGACACTTCTCGCTATCTGTCTGACATATTGAACATTGACAACCCTTTCTTTTCTACTATGGTTAATAATATCTATCCTTTTCTTAGTCTCGTGGGGATGATTCTCAGTGATCTTAAATGGCCCACCCTTGAATCACGTACAACCGAGCCTCTTATTATTCTAAAAAATACACAAGGTCCTGGTCATAATAGATAAAGAAAAATAACTCCCAAACCCACATCCAGAAGAATGAGAGCGAATCATGAGTACCAATACATCAGACCAAGTGCCAACACAGATGCATTTAGTATCTCATACTTCCCGAGAACAATTCCACTGTTGAATAATCTCAGCCCCACAACTGTCTCCGTTGAGACAGTTGAGGGGTTCACATCCCAAATTTAAGCATTAAGGCAGAGGTTAACAGTTACACCTCTAACCTTCTTCCTGTAAATAGTTTTAATCTGTGGCCCAGTCAGTAGACAAATATCTCTCTTTCCCCTTTTGATATTTGGATATATGTAAATATTTTTAACATGCCACCACCCTGCCTGTCAGTATGGTCATATAGGACAGTGTGCAGTATCAATAAAAAGAGAAAGAAAGTAAAGAGGGGTTGAGGGTTATAAAAGTAAATACGTGTATCTATAATTTTAAGAATTGACTTTTTCCAAGTAGAAAGAGAGTTCGGGTCCACATAGTGTGTGTATGTGTGTATTTCTAATGATTATAGTCCGTCAACCAAGCAACCGACAGGCGTTCTACCCGACGGTCATAGGTACAATTGAGTCTGGACTTTTATCTGTGTGTTTGTGTGTGATGAGATGATATGTCTACTTGAAGCAGCTCAATGGTTTCTTTACAGTGCTGCCACACTGGCATACCACGCCGTAGTAGACATGATACAACCCCCTGTCACATTATTCTGACACTGGTCATTCAGTTCTCTACGACACCATTTTATACTAAAATCCTAAATGGATTGAGCACGACATGCATGTCGGAGAACAGCGCAGCTCGATTATTCTATTTTTCAGAGAATAATAAATTATATAGCTATTATATACCGTCAGAAAACAAGGCTACAACAATGTGGGATAGGGTTGGGGGCATAACATAAGTATGTGTAAGAATTGACCAAAACTACACAGAAATGTAAAAAATAAAAAAAATAAAAAAAATCGAGTTTTGAGTGGGTTGCGGGGTGGGGAGGGGGAAGAGTCGGGTGGGGTGGGTGGTGGGGGGGGGGAGTGGGGGTTGTGAGGGCAACATATATGTGTAAGAAGCTATGTAAGAATTCACCAAAACAACACAAAAGTATGTTAATAAATAATTAAAAATCGAGTTTTGATTGGGGATGGGGGAGAGGCGTGGGGTGGGGAGGGCAACATATATGTGTAAGAAGCTATGTAAGAATTGACCAAAACAACGCAGAAATATAGTTAAACAAAATAAAAAATAAAAATATTTCGATTGATAGATATGTGTAAGAATCGACAAAAACAAAACAGAAATATGAAGGAAAAAAAATCGATTTTCGAGTGGGGGCGTGGGGAGGTAGTGTGTGGGAGGGGTTGGAGGGGCAACATATATGTGTAAAAAGCTAAGTGTAAGAAATTACCAAAATAACACAGATAATTTATATGTAAAAAAACAATAAACATTAAATAAAAATATTCCAACATATATGTGTAAGAATTGACTAAAACAACACAGAAATATGTAAAAAAAAAAAAAAAAAGTAACAAAAACAAATGTGGAGAGGGGTGGGAGTGGGGGCGGGGGAGGGGGAGGAGGGAGCCCATGCCCCAATATCGGTGAAGTATGAATAAGATGCATAATGCTATAAGAAATTCCAAACCAAAAGTATAGATATATACATGCTTACATGCAAACCTAGTTCTGCCTTTATTGCACATTTTATGGGCCATCACAATTTGGGTTCCATGGGAGCCCAGAATTTGCAGAAGACAAAATAACTTATCCAGCCCATTACAACATACTATAAGGAAACCAATTCCAAAATTTAGTTCAGCTAGGACAAGAAATGTAAGAGATATAGACCTGTAAACACAGCTTACACGCAAAATTTGATGTGAAACAGACACATTTTAGGAGTATCAGAATTTGGGTTCCAAGGGAGCCCAGGGGTTACAGGAACCAAAATTACTTAAGCAGCCCTTAAGATAATGCTATAAGGAAGCTAATGGCTAAATCTGGTTGTGCTAGGGTAAGAATTGTAAGAGATATAGACTTGTAAACACAGCTTACACGCAAACCTTCATGTGGGACGCCGACGCCAACGCCGACCCCGGAGTGATTACATAAGCTCTCTTATTCTTCGAATAGTCGAGCTAAAAATCAATAACTGAAGGTAATACATTAGTCAAGTACATACTCGGCCCTCATTGCTTCAGTAGTAGTTAATACATCGCTGCCGTCTTGTGACATTGTTAGACAGACGCTCATTGGAAGGAACGCTGTAGACAGAAATTCGTTGGTTCTTCGTCTGGCGCATCTGAAGTATGCAGTGGCCAGTAGCATAGTAGTGGCTTGATTGGAGTACCATGGAGTACTATGAGAAGACTGCTTCACAATAATATACATTAACATATCAGCAATGATCCAGAAACAGTCCACTCTAAAAGGAAGAAAGAGCAATATCAGGCGAACTGCGGGTAAACAGCGAAAGTCGTCGTAGAAAGGTTATATATAGATATGTTCAAATATCAACGTCACGACAGATAGCCACCCAGTAACAGGGACAACAGCAGAGCTGGCGGAAGACGAAATGAGGGATAGCGGAAGAAAGGAGCCCGAAAAAGGGTTGAGAAAGTGAACCAAAACAAATAAGAAAGGAGCAAGATACGCATGTAGTAGCGGAGACCCAATGACATGTTCAGGTATATGTTCATATGTAAATGTATTTTGTAACATGTTGCTTATGCTGTTCATATATGTGAACCTAAGTGAAATAAAGAAGTTGAAGTTGAAGAAGGTAACACAAATGATAGAATACATTTGTCTAATCATTTAAATCAATCCAATGTGTCAGATATGGTTCATCTAATAAACCCGCCATCGACTAATCGAACGCAATGTCCTTTTCATATCATATTCTATAAACAAGCAATCACGTCGCTTTCCCGTTATTATTGGTCTCGAAACCAATGCAAGCTATCAAAACAGTAAGAGATTTTGTAATTATGTTTTAAAGATTTGTTTTGAAAAGAACTGGAACTCATGCTTATGATCCACCTTCTCAGTGGAATACTTAATTGTATCACCTTTTCTCATATTTTTGGTGTTATCGTGCGGAATGCAAATGTTTACGGACGGACAACCCCATACCATAATACGTCCCGTTTTTCAAACTCTAGGCATTCTGTTATTGTTTCTACATAAATTGAACATTTGCGATCATTGTCAGTAGTTATTTGAATATTTCACATGCAAATTGTTTTTGCAGATGTCCAACTAAACGAATGGTAAAATAACGAAAGGAAAATGAAAACTCGCAATTTTATTAAAGCAATAACAATAAGTGCTGGCAAATTTAATTGATACTAAATGATACTTTAAGCATAAAAATGATACACAGTTAATACATCCAGGTTTTAATTGTACTGCTTGATAAATACTTAATGTCATGTGTCCGTTTATGAGTCATTTGAGCCATGATAACATCAAAAATTATTTTAAGGCAAATGATTTTGACTCATTCATTCATTTAGTAGCACAAATACAGATAATAATGAAGTTATCAACACAATCAATAAAACGGTTATCTTTTATCAACTGAAATCTAATTATAATAAAAACAAATACATAAAGAAGTGATATTAAACAACTGATTATCACCCGTGTTGGAATAAAAGCCCAGAAAAAGGAGCTTTGTATGATTGAATTTAAATATTTCTCATTTTCGCTCTTCAATCGTGTGCGTGATCTGCGATGGATTTCTGATACGATATTTTCATTTTCTCCTTTTCATCGGCGGTGAAGTCACCTAAGGCAAACTTCCTCACTTTAACGCTCTCCTGATTTATGTTACCCCCGGTTTCCCCGACGATGATGTTGAGCGAGACGTCCGGGGTATATTGGGATGCCGGGGGCTTGCGGCCGTATACCTCCGCGACTTCACGCAGCATGTTTCCGGAGTTACCGCAGCACAGGCCGATGTACTGCACGCCGATTTCTTTAGCCTCTTCTGCAAACCTTTTCACATCTGCACGATTGCACGAGTTGCTTTCGATGTTGATTGGGTAGAGCATGTCTCCTGAAATAAAAAATATAATGCATGAAAACATGAAAAGGATACACCTTGGATCAACCAACGCTCCTCTTCCAGATAAACAAGAAAAATAACTCGTACTACATAAACTTGTACTGGATCAACCAACGCTCCTCTTCCAGATAAACAAGAAAAATAACTCGTACTACACAAACTTGTACTGGATCAACCAACGCTCCTCTTCCAGATCAACAAGAAAAATAACTCGTACTACACAAACTTGTACTGGATCAACCAACGCTCCTCTTACAGATAAACAAGAAAAATAACTCGTACTACACAAACTTGTACTGGATCAACCAACGCTCCTCTTACAGATAAACAAGAAAAATAACTCGTACTACACAAACTTGTATTTCGTAAACACTCTTAATCTCCTTGTTCCACAATTCGACTCGACCAATACCGTGGGTTAGTGAATCACTTGGGTTAAATGACTAAATTCAAATGAAAGGACAGTGTCTATTTACTTTCTGATTAGAATTACCCTTTTAGTTGTACGAAAGCAAAATTTCTGAAATTATTGTCCTATAACTGTGAATGTTAAGAATAGATTGTTGTTGTTTTTTTGAGTTTTTTGCACCAAATATTCATAATTTTATTGTATGGCAAACATTAACATGTTATTTGATGATTACATTTTGACTTTTGTTCCTAATATTTGTTATAACAGCAACTGTTTATATCTCAGTTTATTCTGACAGTATGAACTTCACACTTCAATCGGGTAGTAAAGAATCTTTTTTTTTCTGAGAGGTATTGCATTTAGTGATACATTTTGCATGGAAAATATGCGCCAAATCATTTCACCAATGCATATCTTCAAGCCTGGACATTTTTAAAATAACCTAAACTACATGAGCTTAGAAAATTTAATTATATACAGAAAATTATTCTTTACTACCGTTGATTCTATAAACCCCAATACATTGTATTGTATCATTGGACATACCGGTAATCAAACAATTGAATGTAAATTATAATTTAAATTAACGAAATTTTGAAAACTTTATAACATTTGGTATCTGAGTTAAGGACTTAATCTCTGTGAGTTGATTTTGTGTCGGTAAATCTGACACGTGTAAAGTTTAATTAAATTCCTTCAAGCATTCTCTGAAATATGATAACTGAATATTTAAAAAAAAAAAAAAAAAAGTAAAAAATGGGGGCATAATTCTGCTTAAAGGGAATACAGCGACACAGCCAAACAATCTTTATTATTGAGAGTTCTGAAAACTTGGAAAAGAGTGAAAGAATTATCAAAATCGGATGATAAACAAAACGTTTGAAGGTTCTGTTGAAACGGATATGGAAGCCGCCGTGTTTTGAGCTAAATATTGATAAATAGAACATTTACTCATTTATAGGGGAAAAAATTAAAGTAACTGTATGAAGAATATGTATAACTAATAGGAATAATACTTTATATGCCCAGTTAAGGAGTTTGCATTCATTTGAAGTGATTTGCTTTGCTTTAAATGATATTTGTCAATATTCCATATATGATCATATGGAACTATGTCATAGTTTCAAAATGGCGTTTCCCATATCTATTTTAGTACAACCTTCAAATGGTCATATCTTTTTTGTTTATCATCCGATTTTGATAATTCTTTCACCTCTTTGCAAGATTTTCGAAACTATCAATAAAAGAGCTTGTTTGGCAGTGCCGCTACATTCCCTTTAAACTCATAACAGATTACGCCACGTGTCTATATGAGTGTTTTCATTGAGATTAGCTTACCTTAATTTGTTAACACAGACCCCGACGGAGGCGCCGATGCTAGTGCGACTAGAATAACCTGCATTCTCTTTGAAAAATCGAGCTAAAAATTTGGCAATGTCAAAGATATATCAAATATATACCACTTCGCTTTTGAAGGCTTTTTGCGAAAATATATTAAAAACTTACCCGTTTCCGCGTCTTTCATTGCAAAAAATGTCTTGCAGTTATCTGTCGTTCTAAAAGGAACTGGCAAAGCAGCTATCGGTCCCTAGACAGACGGACAAACATAATTATAAATATTGTCAAATGATATGCTTTGGGCTGTACAGGCACACATACTGTAAAAATCTAAATTCAAATAATACAAGAAGATATACATGTAACTTGAGGTTTAAAGGGACACATGGCAATCTTGAAGTATTTTTCAAGCACTGAAAAGTGTGTCTCGGTTTATTTATCCCGTATCATTTTAACTTTAAACCTGCTTGCATATAATTAAATAATTTTGCAAATTTTCATTTGTTCGTCTTATTCTACCCTAGGTTTGAATATATTGTTGGTGCACTTTAATCAACAGTTAATATAAATATGCAAAAACAATTTGTTCTATGCTTCTCTTATAATTAATAATCACTCTCGATTGCTTCCTGGATAGAACCAGTACTAAGCAATGTGGATTAATTATCTTGCTTACGGATAAATAACGTGGCCGCGACGGAGGATCGAACCCACGACCTCTCGATCAGGAGTTCGGCGCTCTACCACAGGACCACGCACTCCACGTAATTATATGCATCAGGTTCAAAGTCGAATGAAATAGAGTTTAATTAACATGGTTACGCACGAGTTTCTATATCGCAAGAATATTTCTCACGAGTGAATTATTTTCCGTATCACGACAAAAATGTTAATTAAACTATATAATATATATTCTGTGAAATGGGAAATTTCTATAATTCATCACAGAATATATAATATACTGAAATAATGAATCAATGAAGTCGAGGTGTTTAGTTTATTGCTTGATTAAAACATCAAGATCCCCACGAGTTTCAATCCAAATATCTAACATGGTTCATGAAAATACTCAATGCTGATTGGCTTTTGAGGAGTATTTGAAAAAGCAAAATAAACCTCTGACGTCACGTCCTTCAACCGTCAGAACGTCATTTTAAACGATTTTCAACGTCGGAAAACATCCAAAACAACGATTACATTATTTTAAGGCAACGTTACGTGCAAACAACCAATTCAACTTGTTCGAAACACGATAAAGCTGTATATTTTCTTCGTTTGGTGCTGAGAGATGGACGTACAATGTAAGTTGTGAGAATGTGTTTGTATTCTGTTCACTCTCTCGAAAATGTGCGTATAAAATATATAAAAATCCATGTCAGATAAAAAATAAAATATTTCCAGCGGGTTTATATTGTGCGAGATCAAAACCTGGTGGTTGGGACTTGAAACACATCGAAACCGCGGGCCTACGGCCCTTTGTATCGATGGTCTTCAAGTCTCGCCCACTAGATTTTGATCTGGGACAATAAAAACCCGCTGGAAATATTTTATTTTTTATCTGACATGGAAATATTTTATTTCTTAAACGAAACATTCATCATAAGTATGTATTTCAGTTGCATATTCGATGTTGTACAGTACAGACGGACAACTCTCCCTCGGTATTATTTTTGGGACCAAGCAGACTGGTGCCCGGTATACAGTAAAGTTAACTGGTACCCGAAAACATATTCATGAATGCAGGGTTAATAAATAACGTACAACAGGGATATAATGTGTATGTCCAACGTATTTACCTTACACACTTTCCGTATGTCCCGAACTAGAGGAATCATAGACTGCGGTCCTCTGCTACAGTTGACACCCACCACGGCAGCGCCTGCCTCCTCTAATATTCTACACGCCTCCGGGACTGGAACATGGTCCAACGTTATATCCGGATCGTAGACGGTCAGTGTAACTACCGCCGGAACACCTGTTAAGTGTACATAGCAAAACTAGAAATTGTTATTGTCCATGGGACAAAAACGTATGGCTACCCCACTCGCCAAAACAGGCATAATTGACGACTCTAGGTCCAACCGTTCAATATCAATATTCCTGTGACTGTATCTACTATCTGTATCAGTAAGGCCACATAAAAAAATATGTGTGGTTCAGGTAACCCGACCGACACTATTTTTTTAAGGGGCCGACCCTAAAACTTTTTATGCAAACATTTAAAAAATTAAAAATTAAAAAAAAATTAAAAAATTAAAAAAAAAATAAAAAAAAATTAAAAAAAATAAAAAATAAAAAAAATCAATAGGGGTCATCTTCTGGTCATGACCAACCATCCTTCCAAGTTTAAGGACCCTAGGTCCAACCATTCTCTAGTTATTGATCGGACATCGTTTTGATAGTCAATGTCACCGCGACCTTGACCTTTGACCTAGTGACTCCAAAATCAATAGGGGTCATCTACTAGTCATGACCAACCATTCTTCCAAGTTTGAGGACCCTAGGTCCAACCATTCTCTAGTTATTGATCGGACATCGTTTTGATAGTCAATGTCACCGCAACCTTGACCTTTGACCTAGTGACCCCAAATCTAATAGGGGTCATCTACTAGTCATGACCAACCATCCTTCCAAGTTTGAGGACCCTAGGTCCAACCATTCTCTAGTTATTGATCGGACATCGTTTGTGACGCAGACACGCAGACACGCAGACATACAGACAGACAGACAGAAAGCACAAATCAATATGGCTCCCCTACCACACTTTGTGTGGGGGAGCCATAATTACAGTAGTCTAGATCATCACCAACGCTTGCTTATTTCTAAGACTAACGTCTAAGAAACTTTCTTCTAAAACATATTTGAAACGACGGCATTTTTACCGAAATTCTGGTAACGTTTCTGATTGGCTGACAGTGAGCCTGACACAGACACACGTGCCAGAACTACAGAAAGACAATGCACTATTTAATAAACTTTTTTTAAAAAAAAGAGGAAAACTTTATCAATAAATGAACGAAATAAATGTGGATGGACAAACAAAATAATAATAAAAAAAAATTACGGTTATGTGGTCCCAGTTTCAAATTTGTTTCTGCACAAAGCGTCAAGGCGTTTGAATTTAAAATCAAGCATCGAAGGTGATCAAGACTATATATTTACAGTGGTGTCAAATAAACACCTAACATGTCGTTTTGACCAACTGGGAAGGTTTTAATCTAATGTTGGTGGAACTTGTTACCCCACCCTTTGTGTCATTATACTTTTTCTATCGTATATGTAATAAATAGAGTATGGTCTTATTGAGTTGGTTGATTTAAACATCGAAATGGGCGTAGAGATCATACTCTATCTATTACATACCAATCAAATAACAATGATTTTATTAAAACTCTGACTGCATGAAGTTTGTTTATGTTTCTAACGATTCATAATATAAACAAGTGAAAGATGTAGTATGTTTTAAGTAAGGGGTACAACAACATTCTTCGAATAGTCGAGTTTCAAATTTTTTTATTTTCAATCCCCACAACAGATTATTTTCCTGGAACTAAATGTTAAGATGGTGAGAATATACAGTATAAAACCGTCCCGTGGGACTCTGAGTGGAGTCAAAACTTCAAATACACAATATAATGTATTTATTTACAGCGTCATACTTAGAGAATAATATACATAGTGATATTTGTGTTTTGAGTATGAAAGAACACTCAACACAAACTGCGTTACTGCTAGTTTTGGTTACACGGTCAAAAGGCGAAACTTATATGTGTTGACCATACTGACATGCGGGCGTGGCTACTGACTGTAGCTATTTATCATTATTAGTAGTATTACTTTTATTATTATATAAATACCCTTTCCGTATTCTTGGATGACCTCAAGAGCGATCAAGGCCTCGCCAAGGTAGTTGAAAGTTTCCGCTATTATGTAGTCGCTACCTTCCTCTACCGCCCATTCAACCTGTTCCTAAATACACGGACACAGAATTGAATACGTGCGGTATATTGCTTAAATTAAAGGGACATAATTATGGCAATCTTGATTTTTTTTAAAAATCTCGGCGTCCCGTTAGTTTTCTACATACATGTGACTTGCATATGCTCAATCATTAATATTAATTATAAGAATAATACAGAGCAATAAGTTCTACATATTCCTAAATGTTCTGATTTAAATGCTTGATAAAAAACTTCAAGATTGCCGTGTTCCACTTTAAAACTTAGGACACAAAAAGAGTACGAACTGGAACATATTGCATGTGACCACTAAATCAGTTAATAACATTAATGACACGGGTACATCAGGCATGTTCGTGGGGGTTTAGGTGTCCGACTTTAAAGTGACACATACTGATACTTTCAATTCTTAAGTGAATGATTATAAAAATAACTCCTTATTTACAAGGAAACGCATTCTATACAGTAAATAATTGCTATCCAGGGTATTTTAATCCCGAATTCATCCAAAATATGTCATGAATTAATTTTTGATCTGAATTGAATTTAACTGAATGTTGTTTAACGGCTCATCAACACAGTTCCCAGAGAGAGGGGAAGGATACATAGGAATCCGGGGACCGTGCCCTACTCTTATTATCGAACCTATGGTTCTTTAACGTGCTCGGAGGATAGACCGATACACGAGATCGCCCGGTTTACGTCCCCATCCGACGGACGAGGCTAAGGGAAAGTGTCTTGCCCAAGAACGCACCGACGAAACTCAGTGGCACCACGGAGGATTGAACCCGGGGCCTCCGGTTAAATCCGCCACGCTACCGACTGCGCCATGCCAGCCCTCCTTTTTGATCTGAACAATACAGTGCTATCTCCATAATATATTTTGATTGCCATCGCACAAGAACAAAAGGTTGTATGAGAGTGTGCTTGGTTTAATCATTAAACATTTACTTTGTGTTTCATTCTATGATTCAGTTTGTTTTAGAAAAAATATGACTAAAACAAAATTATATTATATTGACCCCTTTCAATTGCATACACGGAGATATGTCTTCTTTAACCCCGGACTGAGGATCATAAATATATATATGATTGTCAAATCCATAGACGAGATACGAAGCCGTGTATGTTCGTGGTTAATGATAAAGTGACATAGACATGACGATTAATAATGCAGTCATTTGTAAACACAGTCGGTGATACGAATAAAGCATATATTGTGGCAACATACGTGTATAGGTTATCGAAAATCGTTCTCACTTCAAAGAAAATGGAGGTAATTTTGAGAAAAAAACACATACACAATTTGAAACGTTTTTGTTTGAGAATAACAATGTTTTGTGAACACATTTTAACCATTTTCCAACAATGACAGAATAAACAATTCTTCAAGTCGATATCAAACATTAAATTTGTTCAAAGCAATACGTTTATATAATAATAAGAATAATTGTTTTATTATGTGGGGGTAATTCTGATACTTCGCTTATAAAATAATAAAATAACTTCTTTTTTTCATATCACATCCTTACCTAGCATTTCTAAAACCTTCGAGCAAGTATATCTATGTTCAGATATTTAATCTATGTCCCTAAAAAGACGTGCTAAACTATTTATTCAGTATATATGTCCATGGCTATACCTGGGACGGTGAAAATAAATGGACCATCAATAATGACCAATGAAATCGTCTTACTATAAACATATTTCGAGCTGCTGTGTGGGACGTCTTGTCAGATGTGCTGTATAAGCCTGTGTTACAGATATTTCCCGCCATCAATGTCCCAGTCTCGTCTGCAATTTGACGCGCCATTTTAAGTGCGTTTCTGTTCAGTTTTTCCAGATCATCCTCGCGGCCTATGTGACGTAATTTCTCACGATGTCCATAATACTGAAGGAATGCAAAAATTACTACACGTAGTTCCACGTAGTTCTCACGTGATACAGCAAAAATAAAACAGGCGATAACCTAATATTGTTTGTTATGTCTGCGATATTTGTTTTGTTACTAAAGTGTATATTTAGTTTAAACATATATTAAATCGATAGCGAAACAAGTTCTTGCAACTTATGGATTCCTGGGTAGAACCAGTACTAAGCAATGTGGATTAATTATCTTGCTCAAGGATGAATACAGTGGCTGTGGAGAGGATCGAACCCACGACCTCTCGATCTAGAGTTCCAATATAGTGTACTATAGTGTATACAGAGTACCTATCAATACTTTGTGTATATTCAAGTCTCCATAGGGGTTGATGCACTATTTTCAAACAAGATTTATTTAAAAGGGCTCTAACAAGCTTGAAAAAAACTGAAAGCAAAATGAAAGGAGATGTGACCTATTAAAATATTGCAAAGAACATAGATGGAGGCGGCCATCTTGGAAAGATGACTTCATCGCGCCTTTTAAACATATATGGCATTTTGACAAAATATATTTTAAAGCAAAGAAAATCACTGCAAACTGATTACAAATAAATACACAGATGTAAAAGGTATAAATTGTATGCTTATTTTTCATTTGCAGTTATTTTCTTTGCTTTAAAAGATTGTGTTAATATGCCATATATGTCAAAAAGGCGCGATGACGTTATCATTCCAAGATGGCCACCTCTATTTATGTTTCTTTGTACATTTTCAATAGGTCATAAAACTATCTCCTTTATTTTTCATGGCATTTTGATAATTCTTTCAGTTTTTTTCAAGTCTTTCAAAGTCCTTTTAAATAAACCTGTTTGAAAATAGTGCATTAACTTCTACCATCAAAGGGAAAAATAGAAATGGTCTCTTAACACAAGGGTCTATTAATTCAGGTGCATTCACACTTTATAAATAGTCTTGGTTGAAAATATCAACCCTTTTAAATATCAAACATTTTGCTTACATAATTAAAGGGCGCTTTGTAGTAAAGAGGTCTTTAAGGACTACTGGTCCGCCATCTTTGAAATAAAAGAAGCTCCAATATGTATGGGATATGATCGAGTGAAATTTTCAATTAAATTAATATTTTAGGCATGAGCAATGTCACCTATATAGTACATGATATTAAGTCAACACTACTGATACGAACATAATATCAGAAAAAAATATTTATATATATTATACCAAGATGGCAGACCAATAGTCCTTAACCCTGACATTATAAACTGTTCGGTAGGTACGTAAGTACACATTTACCTTTTAAATACAAACACATATAAAGATGAAAATACGTAAATATAAAATAAAAGCGTATACCGTGAATGCTTCTACGACGTCACTTCCGGCATGGACAAATTCTCTGTGTAATGCCAATACAACTTCCGGATGATCTAGGACGACTTCCGGAACGAAACAACCGCTCTTCAGATAGCCTCGTCGCTCAAACTCCCATAAATACCCTTCGGCAATGACGACATTTTCCCCATCACGAAGCCGTTCCACCAAACCTGTGTGTATAGGTAGCAATATATTAAAGAGAATGAAATATATTTGCCGTCATCTCGATTTGAATATCTCTCGGAATCAGACCTAAAGATAAGCTGGATTGTTTTAGTATTTTATTCTCAGTTTCTTTTAAATTTTGAGTTTCTTCACTCATCAAGTCACTAAAAATACTCATAACTTTTAAAAATCATGAGTATTTGGTAAGTATTGTGCTAAGGATCAGTTTATTCCATATTTACATGATGGAAATTGTTCTAAGCATGTTCTTAGATTAAGAACAGTGTTTTCATTTTTTACTTAACATTCATTTAATCAGAATGGTTGTTTCTCTTCAAATATATTAAATGGATTCACTTCCATTTTGGAAGCATGAACTTTTTAAAAATGTTTTTTACTCCGAACGTGTTCCTTGTTACTCGTTCATTTTGAATATTATGAGTAAATACTCTTGCAATCATACATTATCTACAACTCTGTGTACTAAACATAGCATACACGTCTCTAATCTGTTGAAAATGGATTTACCAATATTTATATCGTTGGATGATTCTGCAGCAGTTAATGATATCTCACTAGAATTTAGCGCGCAGAAAGTGTTTGTTTTCGCTTTTATTATCCGTAATAATTTATTATTATAATAATAAATATTAATTGCCCTGTAAAAAGTTGGCTCTTATGTTTATTTTTTCAATAGTTTTTTTAGTTCATGTATCGAATTATTGTCGAAGTGGTTATTAATTAGCTGATGAACGTGTATTCAGAGGTTAAAGAGTTTAGTGTGATAACTGTTTTTCACGATATCATAATAAGGTCATTTCGACCTTGTCCTTTGACCTATTTATCCCAAAATGAATAGATGTCATTCAGTTATGAAGACTAGGCGATTAAGTGTTTCATGATCGGGTAAAGACGATATCGACCTTTGACCTATCGACTTCATAATGAACAAGGGTCGTCGTCTCTTCAAATTTGATTATCATATCTACAGAGGTTAAACATTATATATCTTACGCTTACAGTTTGTATCGTGGCAACATAGGTTAACAAGTTATCTCTAACTGATAATGTTTATCATTTTGGGGACCACCTAGATCTTCACCGCGTGCACGTCGCAGAGTGGGCACTGTCAACAATCATGTAGGGTGACCTACTTGGTCGCCCTTGCCAGCACATCCTACAAAGTTGTACGAGATAGGATTGCGGATCTGTTATTACTTGTAGTATAAGTCACTGGCTTATATGATGCAGCACTAACGGAATGATTGTTGATTGACCGAGAGTGAAGATGTCTCCTTCGTCCCGCCAGACGTTGTACAGCGCCAGGAACAACTACAACTGGAGGGAAGCCTGGCGCTGTACACGGAGCGAAGGAGCCATATCAACCTGCGTGCCAGAAGAGAATAGAACTATCCTACGTTAGTTGCTATAGCCACCGGGGACGCAGGTTGCAACTGGCGGGTGTGGCCCTAAGGGGGATCGCCCAGTAGTGTAGGCAGCACCACCTAGACGTCGTTCCAGACCCACCACCTCACCGCCACAGCGACAACCACAGAGCAACAGCGACATCTACCTACATATCTACAAGAGAAATGACGACACAGCAGCACCACATCAACCAACACACCCATCTAGAGAAGTCCAGACTCTATTGTGCCCATAGCGACCAGGGTTCTCCAGGCGTTTTAGTTGGCGGAGGGACTTAAAAACTTAGAAATAACAACAACAACATCATTTTGGGGACCATACAGACGACAATGATACCTGGTTGGTGGGAAATCAAGGTAAACCTCGTTGCGTAACTCTTTCAATTAAATCAGAACGCCCATGTATGACCCTGTGAATATATATAAACGGTTGCGTCGATCGATTTTTGTTGTGAAAGCTGCGTGATATTATTTTAGTTCTAATGAACTTTGAAATACATGGTTGTTCGCTACATTATATTGTCGAAAGTTTATGAGGTATGAAACCACTAATTATTTTCCCCATAGACACCAATGTTAAAGTGTCACATATTAATGATTTGCTGCAACTTCAAGTATGGATAATGCAGCAGTGTATTTTTTATATAGAAAACTATTTTTTTTAAAAATCACCGGAAAAGGTGGGGTCACAAGACATGTAAGAAAGTTCTTGTTTGTTTACTAAACAGGTCAAGGGTACAGCAGTTTTCAGTGATGGTTGCTCACAAAGTGTAAGCATAGAGTCGAAATTTCGAAAATGTTCATCCGTGATCCAGTAAAACCTATTAATACGTTTCTTATACATACAGCCACAAAATCGAACAGAAATGGGCAGTTTTCCCCTACTTATAATGTCCATTGCCATAAAAGAAAGGAGGGATTACTTTTTATTATAGGAACTACATTCGACTACACCTCGTATGTAGAGGAGGTGTAGAGGTGTATGTAGAGGAGGTGTAGAGGTTCTACACCTCGTATGTAGAGGAGGTGTAGAGGTTACACCTCGTATGTAGAGGAGGTGTAGAGGTCTACACCTCGTATGTAGAGGAGGTGTAGAGGTACACCGCGGATGTAGAGGTCCTACACCTCGGAGGTTTACATGTAATTAGTGGTGGTAAACCTATGACGCCGGAATAGCAATGGCTGCCATCTTGGATATCGTGAGCCACTGAATATTATCCAAGTGAAGTTGGATCGAAATCGGCATACAGTTGTTTAAGGGAACTGTTGACAGACGATGGACGAACATAATGGCTCGTACTTTAAGGGGACTGAAGGCGATATAGAAGATTTCACTCCAAACGAAATCTCTGGATTTCTCATAATGCGCTTCAGTAAAATATGATATGCATTCAATACCCTTTTTATAGTAATATCAATAAACAAATTTAACTCTTAAACATCGTATGAACATTTCTTGATAGTCTCGGAGAGAAACATATATTAAAAACCGCTACTAAGTTGTATGTAAAAACAAGAGGCACAAGTGGGCCTGTAGACGCTCTACTGGTATGATGTGATTCAAAAACATAAACATGATAGAGGCCAACCCAAGAAACACGTTTCCTATATATAACTCTATGTAAACTTTGGGTTATCGTGGCGTCCATTATGAATATTTGACGACAACGAAATACACAAACTTGATAGAGGCCAACAACAGGAACATGTATATGATATTTAACTGGAATGGAATAAGTGGTAATATGTCGTTTGATAAATATCCTTAAATTTGACCTCCCCTCACCGCTGTAGGTTCGATCCCTCAGGTGCCTAGGAATCTTTATGTGAGGAAGCTATCCAGCTGGCTTGCGGAACGTCGGTGGTTCTACCCAGGTGCCCGCCCGTGCACGAAAATTGCTCGGAGGGGCACCTGGGGTCTTCCTCCACCAGTGGAAGCTGGAAAGTCGCCATATGACCTTAGCTGTTGGTGCGACTATAAAATCCAATTCAATTCAAATTAAATTTGACCTAATTAAGTTTAGCCATGGTGGTCATCATGGATGACTGGAGGTCCCATAAACACAAATCTGAGGGGGACTAAACTCAAAGACCATTGTGATTAAGTTTCATCAAAATCCTTCAAGCTGTTTCAGAGAAGATGTCATTTTTAGCCTTTTCCTATATAAATCTATGTAAACTTTGAGTCGACTTGGCGGCCATTTTGATTATTCGACGATAGCGAAAACATAAACTTGATAGAGGCCAACCCAAGGAACATGTTAATGGTATTTCACAATAATGGAATAAGTGGTTTCGGAGGAGATGTCGTTTGAACATTCCTTCAAGTTGACCTAGTTTAAGCCATGGCGGCCATCTTGGATGACTGACGGCAATGAAAAACATAAATCTGAGAGGGGCCCTCCCAAGTAACATTGTGACGAAGTTTCATCAAAATCCTTCAAGCGGTTTCAGAGGAGATGTCGATTTTATAAAACTGCTGACAGGCGGACGGGCGGACGGACGGACGGACGGACGACGGACGAAAAGTGACATCATAAGCTCGCCTGGCCTTTGGCCAGTAGAGCTAACAAGTATTATTTGCATGACGTAGATACTACTTTTACCACTGCGTGACTGCATGGGGAAATGAGGTAAATCTGAATAGTATAGCTGTACAACTATTGCCAGATAATTGATAGATACATTTACCTGTGGATTAATTTACCTGTTCAAAGTTTTCTACGTCATCAAATAAAATCTTATTCTCGCTTTTCACAGACATTGCAATGTGTGAATTGAAAATATCTATTGTTGAGTATTGATTCGATTTAAATATACATAAAAACATGTTCATGAAACAAAACATGGCCGGAGAACTTTAAGAGGGATGTTTCCTTAGGTTGTGGCGTTCGCCTCTCATCGCTGCGGGTTCGAATCCCACCGGAAGCTCGACTTGTGAGGAAGTGTCTATTCTTACGGATGGCGGGAGGTGTATTGTATTGGTTTTACCCAGGAAAAGTGGGTGGTCTGCCTCCATCACAAAAACAATCTGTATAACCTTACGTGTTGAAAATGACGTGTAAGAAACCATACAAAACAAAAACAAAAATTGTTTTTGTTTGGGTTGGTTGTGGGAAACTCAACAATTTGGCCTTTTTTTGCTGCTACGTCACAAGTATTACTTTAAGTGGTGAATATACTGCATATTATTGTATGTATAATTCATATCAAGAGTACTTAGGTCCCAAAAATAGAACTTAATTGAACTGAATTGGGAGTTTAAGGCGCACCAACACAGGATAGGTTATATGGCGCCTTACAGGAATGAACATGTCAGGCTCATCCTCCATGTACATCGAGATGAAATATAGAGAACGGGCATAGAACCTTCTCATCCTGAACTGCAGAGCTGCTGCAAATTCTATTGTAGACACTCCATTTACACTGGAGCCACGTTATAGTTTTTCTGCCACTGCTCTAGTGATATGAGCGAGATGGCACCTGGAACAATGCGGTGATTGGGCGGGGCCGGGTGGGGGTGGGGAGGGGGTTATACCCCTCTGCCTTCCCCTTCAACGGGATCTGCAGTGGCCCTATTCTTTGCCCCGTAACCAAACGGTGCCACACGGGGCAAACATAGAACTTAAAGCATCATTTAAAATTAATAGTAATGATTATACACACGAACTAACCAGCCGAGGCGTTTAGTTTTAGACCAAACTTTGCCATTAACTATATAAATTAAATGGCATAGTTTATTATACATAGTGGAGTCTTGGTATGGAGCCTTGGAGTGGAGTAAATAATTGGAGTGACCTTGAAATCACATTTTGGAGTGACCTTGGAATCAAATTTGGAGTCAGTATTTTGGAGTCAAGTTTTTTGAGTCTAAGTTGGAGTCTTATTTTTCCGTACAATTAATAACGTTTTAGGTACTAATACATTTACTTGAGTAACTTCATTTTCACATGCGCTTTCTCAGTATAACAAGGTTTTTGGACCCAGATAAATGACCTTGATAAACTGACCTGACTAAGTTTTCGTGAAGAAAAAAAATAGTATTTAACCCATACATTGACCTCATGACAAGTATACATTTTCATTACTTTATCGCATGACAAATACTTTATGATTCAACATAAAAAGTACTACCAAGTTACCATTGAACGACCCTCATATGCTTAAACTGTTACATAAAACTGCACTGTCCAATTAGCCATGTCCCTACTGTGAGGCTTTGACCACAAAAGCAACACAATGTATGGACTTAGATACCCAGACAATATAACCTCAAAAGATAACAGTGTAATGGCTCTTTATTGGTCTGACCTTGCATCAAGAGACCAATTTATCATCGGCCAATGATTCGAAGATAATAAGTCCTTGTCCTGTTTATTGAAAGCCTATTAAATAAGATAGTTGTCAACTGAATTACCGCATATTGTTTACACATGCAGGGGTAAACCAGAATATTCCAGAACATGCTTTAAAATAATGATTATTAGTTGCTGAAATTGGGTAACTTAATAGACACATGCATTTTAAAGAAATTTAATCAATTAATAAATAATTGCATGTGCAAATGAAGTAACTCAAGCAAATGTATTAGTTTTTAAAAATGTATTAATTGTAAGAAAAAAATAAGACTCCTAAAATTGTCTCCAAAATATTCACTCCAAATCTGACTACAATGTCACTCCAAAATGTGCTCCAAGATCACTCCAATTGTTCACTCCACTCCAAGACTCCACACCAAGACTCCACTCCAAGACTCCACACCAAGACTCCACTCCAAGACTCCACACCAAGACTCCACTCCAAGACTCCACACCAAGACTCCACTCTATAGTCCCTTTAAAAACAATCGTTGATAATCGACCCAATGGACTCAATGTAGGTAACGTGAGAATCGAGGTTAAGTTTTGTAGATATCAATACCAATGTATGGGATACTTGCTGTGATATATTGATGTCGGTATGCAAGCACGACACAGATGTCGGTAATTACGGCAAAATGTATGTCAAAAAACGTAAACAATGGATTTTTTAGGGGACAACATGATGGAAATCAGGAAAGTTGGTTTAATTCCCTACTATTCTTCATCCCTTTTAAGCTAAGATACGTCTTCATGTTAAACACAATTATTTTTTTGAGGAAATGCCCCGGAAACTCAGTTCTAGTTATGATGTGATTATATTGATGAAACTGTTATTTGTAGTTGAAAGTGTAAATATACAGCTTATTGCCAGTCCCAAACCTTCAAGTATCATTATTATAATTGAATTGAATTGGATTTTATTGTCGCACCAACAGCTAAGGTCATATGGCGACTTTCCAGCTTCCATTGGTGGAGGAAGACCCCAGGTGCCCCTCCTGGCAATTTTCGTGCACGGGCGTGCACCTGGATAGAACCACCGACGTTCCGCAAGCCAGCTGGATAGCTTCCTCACATAAAGATTCCTAGGCCCCTGAGGGATCGAACCTACAGCGGTGAGGGGCATTTTTTTCTCGTATGCTATTTATACTGCAATATCGGGCCTGTGGCCCTCGAGAAGCGGTATAAATCGCATATACTGGAAAAATTATGCTATAAATATTTCTTATAGCATAAATGCTGATTTAAACCGCCTGATAGCATCAAATAGATATCCACGTCATCCACGTCGTAAACTCGACGTGTCTCATGAAAGTCTCGTGCATTGTGTAAATGTAAAACACAATCGTGCAGTGTACGGTGTCATCGAGAATAAGTTAGTAAAATCACGATTATTTGCCAAATTGGGTTAAAACACATCTACAAACCATCATATATATCTGTCTACAAATTAGCTAGACTGCCACACAGCGTTTAAATATAAACGACTGTAGAAGTCCCCCACTTAGCTTGCTTTATGCATTATGTACATCCCAATACATGTATATGTTTTTATACAACGTGGCCTTTGACTGTCGCTGGTAAAAGATACAAGATACAAGATACAGGATTTTATTAACCAATTAAGGGCCCTCAAAGGAGCAAGTAATTTAGTACAGTGATTGCAATGATTGGTAAGTAACAAACAAACAATAACAAAATAAACCAGAGCACATACACTGAGCAGAGTCGCCTGCATTACATTAAACTATAATCACACCAGTAATTATATAGTATTATTTATAATGACTATTAGGGTTAATTGTGTTTTTTAAAACACTGTATTAAGTAAGCACCTAATGCTTTCAGAATGTGTATATTTTCACAAGATAATAGCCAAATAAGTTGATTATTCAAATCAAAGCTGGTACATGCGAACTCAACAAACCAGCGAAATCGATTCGCACTTCACCTCCAGTGAATTAGACCATGCCCTTGAATCTATTTAAAGAACATATATCATAAAAGGGTTAAGAATTAGAACACATGCACCAGATATGGGTGGCCTTGAGGGAACGATTGTTGATAAACAGATACTTTGCCACAAGAGCTTTAAAGGGACGCACGGCAATCTTGAAGAGATTAACAATCATTGAAAAAAAAATGGTTTGTTATTGAGGTTTCGAGGTTTCCGCCTGATACATAGAGGAGCTAATACATACTGACCGTGTGGACCTATACGATGCAGTGTGTGTTAAATTGTATATATAACGACATCGCTATGGAAACATATTAATTACAGTAACCATGGCATATAGCAGCGTCTCCGTGACCGAGGGGTTAATGACATGAAGCTGTAAACCTTCTCGGCTCTCAGCGCTGCGGGTTCGAATACCACTGGGAGCTCGATTTGTAAGAAAGTTTCGATTCCGGATGGCGGGAGTTGTACAGTTCTGGTTCTGCCCAGGAAAAGTGTGTGTTCTGTCTACACCACAAAAAAATCGACCGTCGTATATAACCTTATATGTGTTGAAAATACCGTAAAACAACATACAAACAAACTGCAGTATTAAGTTATGAAAATCGTTGCACCAGAACAAAAAAAGCAGCATAAAACAAAGGTCGGTAAGTGGACGGGGCCGCGAGCCCAGTGGATAGCTAATCTCCCCCCCCCCCCACCCCAGAATCTGGAGATCAGAGGTTCGAGCCTCACATGCGCCACTGTGTTAGGTCCGAGTGTCTTTATGTAAGGTACATCCCCTAGCCTCGTCGGTCGGATTGAGTGAGAGAAGATTGTGTTTGTATGGTGATTTACGTCATTTTTAACACAGGTAATGTTATATAATTATGACGGTTGATTTTTTTGTGGTGGAGGCAGACCACAAACTTTTCCTGGGTAGAACCAGTACTGTACACCTCCCGCCATCCGTCAGAATCGTCACTTCCTCACTTTCTACTAGTCGAGGTTCCAGTGGGATTCGAACCCTCAGCGGTGAGAGGCGAATGTTTACAACGCAACGTCGTTAACCATTCGGCTACGGAGACACCACCTGAGAGAAGAAGAGAGAGTTTTACAGTATATGTCTATACATATAGTGTGACAAGAATTGCCTGGCAGACATTAGAAGAGAGAAGATGCAAACAGACGCTAACATACAGCATGGTCTTGTAGATATGGCACCAGGAGATATACTGCGCTTCAACGACCGCAGAACCAGGGGAGGCCAGCGATTATACCAACCAGCAGCCCCTCAGAATGTCTACAAGTACTCCTTCTACCCTCGTACCACACGCGAATGGAATGTTCTGCCAACTGCAATCACCGACATCAGTTCATTAGAAGACTTCAAGACTGCTCTTGACACCACCACTGCAGCCTTATTCTTCCGAGCGTAGTATCATCAGCGCCATGTACATAGTTTTAATTGTAAAACACCATCGTTTTTAACATTTTGGAGGATGATCGCTGTCTCATCACCTCAGTAAGGTCAAAATTACAGTCTAAGAAGACTCCTGACCTTTTATTGGAAGAAGAAGAAGAAGAACTATTTCGCTTCTTCTCTTTACTATATCTTCTTCTCTCTATCCTTCTATACTATCGTAACGACAGCCTGTGCATAAAAAGCCCTTCGAGGCTACCGTTATACTCAGAGCTGAGTGTGTTCAGTAGCGGATAAAAGAAAGAAAGAACGAAAGAGAAAGAAAAAAGAAAGAAAGAAAGAAAGAAAGAAAGAAAGCATGCATCGTACACATTTATGCGATATAACAAATCCGTCAACAAAACTAACCTTTTGGTTTGCCGCTGTGTTGAGCTGCCATGTTTGTATGCCTCCTCTCTAACAGTAGTGTTACGTATAGTGTTCGCTATCAATCATTGAACATTATCTGGTGAGGGTCATTCAGAAAGTACAATATGTATCTGCCAGATGAGGGTCATCCAGCAATTCCAATCATTGTCTAATTCTGTCCATCTATGTACCACGGTAAGTACAGAAAATAAAACCAGAGCTCTTATTCTCATAGCATGGTAGTTGTAGAATAAAACACCATGCACTGTGTACACTTCTCAAAACTGCTAACTACACCGCTCACGTTTTGGGTTATATATATCGATGGGTTGAATGTTTTTCAATAAAATAAAAAGGAAATACCAATTCAATCATTTTTACATCATTTCATTTTATTTTTTTCATGGGCAATGCTAGAACTAAACCACAATAAGCAATTACAAACGACCCATGTAAACACTAAAGTCACACTTTTCCCATATCTACGACCCATGTAAACACTAAAGTCACACTTTTCCCATATCTACATGTAGATATGGGAAAAGTGTGACTTTAGTGTTTACATGGGTCGTTTGTAATTGCTTATTGTGGTTTAGTTCTAGCTGTAGATATGGGAAAAGTGTGACTTTAGTGTTTACATGGGTCGTTTGTAATTGCTTATTGTGGTTTAGTTCTAGCATTGCCCATGAAAAAAATAAAATGAAATGATGTAAAAATGATTGAATTGGTATTTCCTTTTTATTTTATTGAAAAACATTCAACCCATCGATATATATAACCCAAAACGTGAGCGGTGTAGTTAGCAGTTTTGAGAAGTGTATATGTTACAATATCATGGTGTGTCAGATGTATATGTTTTCTTTATTTGTTAAATAAGTATTAATTTGGGTATTATATATGGTACTATTGTTTCCGCACTATGTAGAAATGATGCAAAACACTCTCTCAATGTATTATGTAGATGAAGTTCGGATCATCGCTGATACATATCTTCTATTAAGAACCATAGACATTAATCTGCCCATGGGTTTACAGTTCGATAATAATTCATACATGCATAAATACATGTATATACTAGACAGTTCCAGTAATTGACCATATACTAGTTTGCATTAATTTGATATAAATGCATATACTTATTTTTTATGAATTCATATATAAGGGTAAAACATATGTAGAGCGTACACACGTAAATTGAGAGAAATAATAAAACATGGTCAAAGATATCTTCGATTTCTGTGGAAAAATTAACATATGCATTGATAAAGTGCAGAAAAGTGGATTATTGATTTAATATGTATCATCACGTTTTTTAAAGCTCTTAAAAATAAATGTGGATAGATTTTTAATTATTTTTAATGCTGTTATTTTCTGAAGAAATAAGCTCAATGAATTTAGGAACATTTGGTGGGTTCCAATATAAAGATATGTGTTAACATTAATGTCAACTAAAGGCGAAATCGAATACCTAAGAAGCATGCCGATTATTAAGTTAATATGATGAAAACTCAAATATATTTTTAAAAAAAAAAAAGGATAGTAGTACAACGGGACGTGAAAATAATGGTAATTGATGTGTGACACTTTACCACACTTGAGGATATATCGGAGTTTATTAACTATTTTGTTTTTGCAATATCTTTGGATTTTTGGATTGCTTATTGAAGATTGGATCTGAAGTGTGAGAACCGAGAGCTTTCTTTAATTTCTTTCTTTTCTGTATTTTGTTGTTTAATGATGCCATTTTCATGCACAACAATAACTTAAGAGGTCGCAGTCTGCTTGGAGTGTGTGTGTGTGTGTGTGTGTGTGTGTGTGTGGGAGGGGAGGGGAGGGGTGTGGGGATGGGGGTGGGGGTGGAAAAGAAAAACACAATTTCTAAAAAATGTGCACATTGATGAGAACAATTTCTACATATTTCCTTATATTGCATAATAATAAGTGAATTGCTGTAGGTTAGTTGTAAATAAGTTAACAGGAAAAATATTACCTTTTAGGCTTTTACAACTTCGTTCCATATACGTTCACACAGTCAATGTGGTTGTTTTATGCTGAAAGCAAATACACTATTATATAGTCCATTCATATGTGAACAACATCTTGAGAAGAAATAATCCATTGAGGTTTTTACACTGTGAAATCCTTATTTCTATGACCACACTTTATCTGAAAAAAAGTGAAACTTCAACTCTGTATTTCCTAAAATGTATAGTGTGGTGTGCAGTTAGTGCCAGTACCACAATAAAGAGAAACGCACAAATTACTTAGAAATGTTCTGTCTTGTGGTGTGGTAGAGAGTATAATCAAACCGTGATCCGTTTTATTTGCCGGTAAAAGTTGAAATGTGCGAGCACGTTGTCATATAAGAGAGAATTAACATCTGGTACGCAAATGTTGAAAGATGAATATTTGCCGTTTTACATAGTACGTTTCAACATTAATCAGCATTAATTAATATGTGTCTGGTTTACAGAATACAAATACTCCTAACATTGTACGAAAAAGGTACGAAACATGTTCGATGCGAAACAACAACACATTTATACGCTCAAAAGAAACAATACAATCATGCTGCACCTGAATTATTGTGCGTATCAATACAGTATGAATAGAAACACATAATAGACTAAACTTACAACATTGTGTCTTCATTAAAAACTATTTTTTTCTCTGAGTTGAAGGTTTAACACACCCATTGAGTTGTGTGTGAATTAAAATTTAAATGCCATGCCATATCTAGGCCCAAATTAAAAATGAATAACTTACATTATCATCGCAAATGACACATATGCTGCCAAAAAATCCACAGAAAAATGGAGGTCATGTATCTTCTAAGAAAGAAATTGTCTCATGAATGAATGGTCCCTTTAAAAACATGCCATACTATTGTATTCATACACTCATTTCCTTATAAGCAAAACAAATTAAAAACTCACAATTTTAACATGACAATGCTTGAAAAATGTAATAAATAGATCAACAATGTGATATAAACCAAAAATAGCACTTTAAATTAGTGATTATGCCTTTTTTTACAAAAAGAAAGGAGAATTATTTATTGACGCCATTATGCGATACCCCAGGCCGACACTTCCTGTGTTGCAATGGTTGTGCTGTTGAACTGTTGTGTTCAGGGGAAGTAATTCATAAACATTCACGTTTGAAAACAAGTTGCGACCACCGCTTATCTTAATCTGGATCCGCCACTGGCTTAAACCATAGAATGACCACTCTTTCGTTGTAACTGGGGATTATTTTTCACGGACCAACGGTTGAATCATGTGTTTAGAATATAAGTTCTGCTAGGCGCCATATAACCTTTTCATGTGTTGGTGCGCCTTAAAACCCCAATTCAATTCAATTCTTCTTCCAACACAGACCGTGTAAATCGCGAACAAAGGAATCAACTTTGTTTCGTGACAAATAATCCACAGTTATAACAATAGAGTGTCGTCATATCTATGGTTTAAGAACACAGCGAACACCTAGTAAATGGACATGCGGTGATATTAAAGAATGTGCCATGCGTTATAACTCATTTTTAGCTCGACTGTTAGAAGAATAGTGAGATCAATCCTACCCACCACGGCGTCGGCGTACCCAGCTTCACCTTAAAGTGTTTGTGCAATAGATTTATGACTTCAAAACTACACAAGTTATTGCATTACAATTTTAAACTAATACTACAAAAGCTGTTGCATTAAAACTTTATACTAATGATTCCCATCAAATTCTGCACCTTATCCAACAATCCCCATAACTCTTCCTTGCATTTTGACAAAGTTATGGCCCATTTATTGTCTTGCCTTTACCTTAAAAGTTTTTTGCAATAGATTTATAACTTCAAAACTACTCAAGTTATAGCATTACAATTTTAAACTAATGTTTCACATCAAATTCTGTACCTTATCCAACAATCCCCATAACTCTTCCTTTCATTTTGACTAAATTATGCCCCTGAATTGGTAAAAAATGTCATTTTTACATAGAAGTATATATGAAAAACACTTCAAAATCTTCTTCTCCGAAACAAAAACGGCTGCAGCTTAGATATTTTGTATGTAGCATCGTCTAGTAGTCCTCTACCAAGTTTGCTCAAATGGTGACCCTGGGGTCAGAATAGGTGAAACATGAGGGTATAGGCGAGCCCCCTGAGTCATAACTTAGTAACCACCGAGATCCCCACCCTATCACCATATATACTCTTACTGGACATGAACAGACATATACAACCATTCAACCAGCATAGACACTGAGTTGCTTCCCCACCCCTGGGGACATAGCCCCTCGACCATAACTTGGAAACCATTGGCATCCCCACCCTATAACCATATATACACTTACTGAACAGACAGATATAACCACCCAACCAGCATAGACCCCGTCTCCTTCCCCATCACTGGGGACATAGCCCCTCGGTCATAACTTGGAAACCATTGAGATCCCCACCCTATAACCATATATACACTTACTGGGCATGAACAGGTGGATATAACCACCAAACCAGCATAGACCCCGGCTCCGTTTCCAGCCCTAGGGACATAGCCCCTCGGTCATAACTTGGAAACCATCGAGATCCCACCCTATATCCATATATACACTTACTGGGCATGAACAGACGGATGGAACCACACAACCAGCATAGACCCCGATCTCCTTCCTAAAACCTGCGGACAAAGCCTCTGGGTCATAATTCGGAAACCGTTAAGATCCCTACACTTACTGGGCATGAACAGACGGATACAACCATCCAACCAGCATAAACCCCGGACTCCTTCCCCACCCCTGGTGACATAGCCCCAGGGTCATAACTTGTAAACAATTGAGATCCCCACCCTATAACCATATATACACTTACTGGGCATTAACAGACGGATTCAACCATCCAAGCAGCGTAGACCCAAGGCTTCTTCCCCACCTTTGTGGACCTAGTTCCTGGGTCAAACTTTACAAATGATTTGATATTTTTATCTCGACTGTTCGAAGGATCTTATGGTGTCTATAGGTCAAAGTTCATGGTCACAAATTGCATTGATGTGTTGATAGGCTCTTGCATCAGGTTAATGTTTACGTCCGCGTTTCTTAACATGTAAATAACTAAGCATTTTTTATTCAGTCATCATCATCAAACTTATTATAAATGGGACAATGATCGTATCTATCGAGTTCAAGATCATTGGATGAAAGGTCAAGGTCACAAAGTGGTCAAAGGTCAAATGCATTTACATATACTTTTAACACATTTTCTTCAAATTTTCAACTTATAAAATGTGCATTATATATGTATCCTTTGAAAGGGTTATTATCAAAATACCTGGTTGAGAAACAATATTAATAAAAATAACTAAGTATGGATTGGAACCAGAATTTCAGATTAGTAAATGTGAAAGGCAGACACTATAATAAACTGAATGAAAACGTGACCAAAAAGTGTTGAACTCAGTTGTATCGGTGTTCAGATTTACTCCCCTGCCTCACACTACACCACCCATACACCCCTACCTCGCACCATATACACTCGCTACCAACATCCAACGAGAGATGTCAGAGGACAGCGCAGCTCGATTATTCGAATTTTCAGAGAACCCCGGAATACCATCAGAAAATAGAAGTGAAAACAAAAGGGGGAGCTGGATTTGTCAAGACGGAAAACATTGGAATTTTCATTAAATCAAGGGCCACATATTTTCTGTGATGACACGGGGTACTCGAACCAGCGCGCTAACCACTCAGCTACCGAGGACATACGGTTAGGAATCGATTATTCACTATTTTCTTGTACCCGGCTACATACACCTCCACCAGACTGAAATTCGTCCCTGACAGGAGAACCACTTCTGGTTTTTCGCATGATAATCCCAGACAAGCCCCCAAATATAACAGGTGGTGAAAGGATCTTACCTCAAACAGTTCTCGAACCCAGGGTCTCTGGTTTACCGTACCAGCACTCCGACCACTGAGCTATCGAGTACATACGGTTACAAATCGATTATTCACCATTTTCATGTACACGGTTACATTAACACAACTGGGTATAGTTTTGATGTTGTTTCCGTTGCAAAAAGAATAACAACATACCTTTTTTATAGTCTCCAACTGATTATAATACACCATGACTTGATTTAATATTTTTTGCTTCGATTCCACCATAATCCTAGCACCTCTCCAAAATGTCCCCATTTTATTTTCTGTTAGAAACATCAAGTCACATGAAAAAGCTGGTGAACTAGCTAGTGCTGAAAGGAAGACGGGCAGTAAGTTGGTTTAATTATCTAACTGAGTGTTAATTTGTACTTTAAAGCTACTATAGATGTATATACGGCTGGTGGTGTGCACCAAAAGCAAACGGGAGAGGTTTAACGCTTGGTTTGCTGCCAAATACAAACCCGTGAAACATGTCCGGAAATCCTCATATAAATAGTTCTAAAGCGAAACTATTTTAATTAACAGTTCAAAATATATTGTGCCTATACCTATATAGGATGCCATATTGGTTAAAAGTCGGATGGACTATAATCCTTAGAACTAAACATACACCCAAACATTCATATATGCATTACAATGTCCGAAGTTTACGCCCAAACCTTGATCTGCTAAGTGTGGAATTGAACCAATTTGATATTCTTACTTTTTCCGAAACTTGGCTATACGAATCCTTTCATTTAGAAGAGCTTTCTATCCCGTCCTTTTATAGCCCTGAAAGAAAAGACCGCTCTGGAGATAATCATGGCGGTGTTATTGTATACATCTAAAATAATCTCAAATATATACGAAGGGAGGATCTTGTCCCACGGAAGTAAAAGAAAATGAAAAAGTTAAATCGTTTATAGAACACACATGAATGTAATAAAACAATAAAGACTTATATCAATCAATATTAACTGAAAATATCTGAGATATAATTTCAGGTGTGGAGGAGTCGTGGCACAGGAAATTGCATCTTTTGATTATTACCTTAGAACTTTTGATCTGAGTCTGAATCTGTACGATGTAGGGCCTGTTATGGCATAAACACATCGGTAGAGAGGCTGTTGATGTTAGTAGCAATTTACGAGAGCTGATTTAAAACTCTTCAATGATGGCGTGCATACGAAACTGTCTTCAAGATGGTTCCAATCAATAATTGTCTTTGATGTTTTCATCGAACATCTGAAAGATATAAACACTTGGAATTGTTTTCATCATTTATGTACCTTGTACCAAAATATAATGCCATTAAGGCGAGATGGAACATAATTAGCCAACTGTTTATTTAGGATAGTTAAGTAAAATTACCCTGTTTGGTATACCTAGGTATATGTATGTGTGTATGTATGTATGTATATGTATATATGTGTGTATGTCTGTATATACATGTATATATGTATGTGTGTGTATATGTATGTATATATATATAAAAGAATGTAATATTAATAGTTAATTTAGTGTAGGTTTGTACTGACTTCATTTATTTCGTTATTTTCGTTTTTGCTCTTCTTGAAATCAATTATCTTGAATGGATTCTATTATATTTTTTTCCGTTTAACATGTTTTACCAGCTATGTATATATATGTCTATGCAACTTTTTATGTAAGTATACAACGTGTCTGAAATAAAAGTATTAAAAACAAAAAAACAAAAAATTGTTTTTTATTGGTTTGAAAGTCACTGATTACTTTTGCTTTAATACGGCGTTCAGGTCTTTCAGGACTTAGATAGTCTTGGCATTTGAAAGCTGGCACCAGCCCCTCGACCATCTTGTAGAAGAAGACGAGTCGGTTCATCTTCCTTCTGTCTTGGAGCGACGGTACTTCAGGTCGGACAGCATTCGTGTGACGCATCCCTCCTCGCGTGACTTGTAGTCTCCGGAGACAAACCTAGAAGCTTGTCGTTGGACCTTTTCCAATCTGTTTATATGTCCTTCTTATAATAGGGATCCCAGACTGTGGCGCTATATTCCAGCATCGATCGCACCAGTGCCAGGTATACTGATCTTCTGCATGACATAGGGCAGTTTTTTAGGTAATGCTTCATGAACTAGAGGGATGAGTTGGTCTTCTTGATGGTCTTTGTTATTTGCGCATCCCACTTCAGGTCTTCCGATATGGTTACTCTGAGGTAGGGGATTTCCTTAACTTATTGGAGGATCTGACTATTAAGGGAGTAGAAGTTAGAATATTTCGAGTTAATGCTGATATAACACTTCTTGGCATTAAACTGCATGTCCCAGTTGTGAGTCCAATATTCTAACGCCTTCAAGTCGTCTTGGAATATAAGATGGTCCTTTCTGGTTTCTATGAACCTGTAGCGGAGGCAATCATCCGCGAATAAACGCGCCTGTGACTTAACGGATTCAGGGAGATTGTTAATGTAACACAGAAAGAGTAGAGGCCCCATGACTGTACCCTGAGGGACACCGGAGTCTACTGTGACTGGGTCCGAGTACTCGCCTTCTACTAAGACTTACATATGTCGCTGGGTCAGGAAGTTCCGAATCCAGGTGTTTAGGGGTCCGTCTACGCCATTATAATTTATTAATTATTTATGAAGGACTGCAAGGGGATATTTTAGTGATGTTTTGTCTGAGGTCAAGTAGACGTTTACAAATGTATCAAATACATACATTTTGTACACTGTCGTGTGCAGAAATGATTTTCTTATCTGACAATGCCACTCTTCCTACGATATCTTGTCAACTCGCCGAGATATGAGTCAAAATTCACCGAAGTGCAATTTACATGTAAATATACTTGTCATTTATCTGGATATCTGGTTAACATTGCAGAATTATGCATCTGTTATTTTCGGCAATCGGAATCAAGATATTGCAACTGACGTCATAATTCGTCATTATGTTCTGCATTATGGTGTAAGTAGTATCTTGAGTACATCAGATTGCCGAAAATAGCAGAAACATAATTTTGGAATGAGGGTCACGCTATTGTGACGTAACCAATATGGTGACATTCGATATACATTTGAGTAATGCTGCAACGAAGTGTACAAGATGTTGCGATTGGATTATTTTTTTGTCTTGGTCTTAGAAACAGGACACATTTCCCATGTATTCCGCAGGAAATCGATCAATTAAATTATTATTCAAAGCACCTTGGAATGAAAGGTGCTGACAAAATACATTGTGTAATAAATATTTGGGAGCTGATGCAGTTTCGAAATGTTTGTGTCTGACACAGGGCCTTTTCCAGGTATTTTAGGAAAAGGACCCTGCCCATAATTGAGAAGATATACGGCTTTTTTTTGATGAAATTGGGAAAACGGCACAACTAAAAACTATTAAATCAAACATAAATTTAATACAAAGAAGACTCAACAACACTCTTTTCACAAGAGCAATCAATCTTTATAAATTTTGATGAAAAAAAACAGAAGAGCAAAACATTTATTAATCTAGCTGCCAAGATTGACCTTTTTTAAATTTCTATAGAGTATATTCGGATTTACTTTACGTTTCCTTCAGCCTTTGGAATTTCTGAAGGGTACTTACTAAACTAATTTTCTTATAAGAAACTGTCGGTTCAATATATATTTATAAAACCCTAAAATACACTGACTTGGTAAACGTTATTTACAAGACAAAACAAATAAACAAAACAAATAAACAAAACCTAAACGCGAAGACACTTTATGCTAACGGGTTAATGTCACATAACCGCCGGCCGTCCGTGATCGTATAGTGTTTATGTCTTAATTTATTAAATAACGATATTGCAGTATTTTAGCTTTATTAATCTCAGACTAGAGCAGACTCAACTAGCCTAAACTCTCTTTGAAACTAACTAGCCCAAACTAACTAAAGCATTCAGAAAATAGACGCGTTTATATACAAAATACGAACATGCAGAATTCATGGACTTTCAGATGCAGGGTCAAACTATTGACCCCCTAACGTCAATCATGTTCCTATCTTTGGTGATTGTACCAATACAAAACAATTTGATATGTTAATTGTTGTGAAAATACAGCATCATATGATGATCTGACATTACCATTTTATGATTCATCTGTTTTAGACTGCATATTCAGCTATAGAAATGTCAACTGATACGTGATATAATCCTACATTCTACTAGATGCAAGTTCCATGTATATTGCACATAACTCTTAAAGGTACAGCGACATGCATGCATTAAACTCATTTACTAATAAATGTGTTTAATTAAATTATTATGAGATATAGGGTCCTATAGAAACCACAGCGTCCGAGCGCAAAGGCATCGCAGGTCCGCACTGTACTGCAAACAAGGACTTGAAAATACAATGAAAGAGACAAAAAACAACAGAAAGGGTGGTGAAGACAGGGTTACCGACTTGGAACGGTCAGTAGGCAATAAGGCCCACTGGTTAGCTTGAATCGATTTTATATGCGCACAATCCTCGCTATTATCCTGTCTTCAGCGTTGGGCGTTAAGATAATTAATTAACCCAGGTACCATTATGTTACATTAACTGTGTCTAAACTATATAGTTGCTGAGCAGAAACAATGAAAGTGGCTAGAAACCCAATGTGAATATCATAATGGCATCTTGTGTTGAAGACTTCGTATTTAAAATGGAGGCATTACAACAATGTGAGACTTGTTTGAGGACTATAGATGGACCAGTGCCCTTATGTCAATTACTACACTGCAGATAACACATGCATCAGGGAATTTTCGTCACGTGATAACCATACTTATGGTAAACCGGGCTTACAGTTATTTGAAGTGTGAGCAAGGCATGCCTTAGACCATTTGAGTATTGCACATGACGGTCATAAAGAGCAACCAAAAGTTCGCAATTGCAGAACTGTTCAGTTACACTTTAAATCTTAAAATTAGTCATCTCTGTGTGTGAGACAAACTTTATTAGTATTGTCTCATAAATACCCAATGAACTAGCTCACAAGCAGAAATATAAGATTGTGAAAGAAGATGAAGGTGCAGTAGGTGCTGTAAACACATCACAGCTTCCACATTGGTTATTGTAATAATTCATCAGGCTCTGCCTATGAAATGACCGATCTTTTTCATCATGAACAAGTTAAAGATGTTCGCAAGACAGTTTGAGTGACACAGTAGAGGAATTAGAACATATATTCAAGGACAATATTGAGGATGTACTGGTACTTGACTTACGTTACATAGACGACTTTCGTGTGACATAATTGCTCAACAAATAGGTAAATTATGTCATGAAAAGCATGACACGTTCATGACACGTTTGTAATAGAGCTTATAGATTATCATACTCTTTTTTTTTATAGATGACATAACCAAGTCTGTCTTAAACAGATAAACCAGAACATGTTTTCTTTCCTCAGTGGTCACCAACTTACAACAGATTCTATAACTTGCTTTCTCTTCTCGCATGTTTATGTATCATATTAAGTTCCGATTAACGGCAGATTAAGGGTGTCTCAAACATTATTGGATTTTAATCAGATCATACGAGCTGCCTTAAAATGCCTTTTAATGCTTGCAAAACATTGGTTAAGTATGATTAGTAAGTTCTTTTATACATTGTTGAATGTCACTTGCAGAAGGTATAGTAGAAGATGGCCATCATGCAAAACAAATCAGAGCTCTGGTTAACTGGCATAGCAATCGGTTGCGATAGAAGAGAAACTAAAAACACGTTCAATAAAACAGAGATGAAGATGTGTCTTGTATCAGACAACGAGCATCTGGTACTGATCTCGATCAATGCACTAAGATGATACGATCTAATGCGTGTGTTGCATGTGGCATGTGTCAAACAATACTTCATTAAATGTATGCTATATACAGTAGACACAGACATTGTAGTACATGTTATAGCAATGGTACAGTAAATACAGTTAGATGAGTCATGGATTAGTTTTAGGAGCTAGGAATCACTTTAGGTTGTTCGTTGCACACTGTATTGCCTATTCATTATTTCATATAAACCAAGACGAATAGTTGCTTTTCACACTAAGTCTTACTAGATGTAAAGGAATATCTTCAGAGGTAAAACCTGTGCATGGGAAATCTGTAAATACTATGTTCACAAGCTTTCCAATTCCAAAAGTTTGAATGTTCATGTCGCAAATAATTGTTGACATGGTTCTTCGATACAACAAGTTTTAACCAATTGCTATAGCTCTTTTCAAGCATACCTACCCAGTTGTTTAAAAGGTGACTGGGGTTGGAAGAGGATGTGTTGAAGCCTTTCTCGATAACTCTAAACACAGGCCTCAGCGTTTGCAGGAGCTTATTAAATGAAGATGTCAAAGAGACAAGTATGTTGCAAACGATGTGTCAAAGCAGGAATGATGTATATAGTCATTTAAAAATGGGACGTTGGGTACTGTGACTGTGAATAATAAATATTGTACCATTCAGATCATAGATCAATACGCTTAGATTAAATTTAATGTTAGCTCTCATATTGAAAATGTTCAGATGACATGACCACTTATTACATTTGAAACTTCTTTTTGAATTTATTTTCTGATAGTGTCTTGTTAATATTGTTTATTAAATCAGCAAATGTAATTTAAGGTCGTAATTAAATCTAATTCCGATAAATCGGAGATAAAAAATATTGATTAAGTATCCTTTGCGATATTTTTTCTCCAAGCGTTTAGAAGACTCGACAATCCTGATTTTTTATAACCTGCGGCGTCCGGTTTTGCTACTTCATATGCATGTTTTAAAATCAATTTTAATAATTATGTAAATAGTTCAAAGCAAATTAGTTTTACATATTACTCATTGGGGAATATATTGCACCAATGATATATTAAAACTTGTAATAAAATAACCACAAACAATTAAAAATTCTGCATTGTATTTAAGTATATATGCAAGAAGGTTTAAAGTCAAATTGATATTGGATTAATCAATTTGGATGCTAGATAAATAATTCAAGATTGTTGTGTATCCTTAAATAGTGTTTTACCAAGTCAGTGGATGTATACTTACGAGTTATTATAAACTAAAAGCCGCTAATAAATATGAGACTGAAACTTAAACACACTTCAGAAATGCTTACGGCTAAAGACAACTAAGACAAACTAGTCTAAGAGTTGGCATAGTATGTATACATGTCTAAAAGCATGGGGGTGTATCTAACAAATATTTATTAAAGTATAGACATACACATAAATATATCAAGACAACACCTTAAAAAAAATCAGCATTTTTTGGCGACCATTTTGAAGAAAACAATGACTCAAATTATACTGCATATTGTATTGTCTATCAATGTCCTGAGTTTAGTGTATTTACAATAACAAGTTTTGATGAAAGCAATTAATTATGGGCTATATTAATTCTTTATGGAATATTTGGTGGCCATTTTTCAAAATCTGACGTGGGTCAATAGCCAAAAATGTTTAGTAGTGTATTGCCTAGCTATGTGTCAAGTTTGGTGCTTTTGTCACAAAATGCAAAATTTTAACAATATATGTCACCAATCTGCCCCACTATTGATACACCGGAGATCAGTGTTTTATCTACCCCTGCGTCATGCGTCGAATACGCAGTATTTTCCGATTTGACGGACACATATTGTTGCCGAAACGTACATTGACGCAGTCGAAAAAGTACCGTTAAATAAACGTAGTCATAAGCGATTTTCACGATATAAGTGTAATTTACGCGCAATTGTCGCACAATGAAACAACGATTTTCATTGGCTGAATTGTATGCAATGTCCAATCAAATGAGTTGTTCCGAGAAGTTGTCGGCGTTCTGCGCAACATGACGTCGAACGTCAAAAAAGCAAAAGCAGATCCAAAACAAACAAAATTACAGTTTGGACCGCGTTTGCCTTCGACCTGCACTGATAACAACAACAATAATGTCGAGTCCCAATCAGCAAAGGACGAGGTAACGGTAACCCGCAAGATAAAATGTAATTTCGTCCTGCAATGGTTGAGAACGTACAGCTGGCTACGTTTTGAAAAAGAATGCGATGACTTTGGAGGATTTATGTTTTGCCGTGTGTGCACAGAGGCCAAACTGAAAAACTATGACCAAGGCTGCAAAAAACACTAGTTTTTAGAGCAGCTCATTGAAGCTTAGTAAGTCCAGTGTTTTATCTTCAATTGGCTCCATAAAATACTTTGAAACGTATTTTGTGTAATTAAAACAATAAAAAATGAACATAATATTTTTTTTTAAATGTCGAGAATTGGTCACCAGTTTCAAATGTGACGCATATGTTTGGATTTTGACGCATTGTTTTTTGCCTGGGTGTGTCAATGACTCGCATGTAGCCAATTGTAGATAAAACACTGGAGATGCACTTAAAGTTTCGTGTGTTGATGATTGTGTACTGTTGACATGGTTTAAAAGGATATATCGCGACACAAGGCCATAGGAAAAATCTTTATTATGCAATTCAAATGATAGTTTTCATTAACAATTCTGCTAGCTTTATAAGAATACAAGTAGGGGTAAAATGGGGGTTTCAAAACTTCGGGTCTTCCGGTAAATGGGGGTTCAATACTTCGGGGCTTCGGGTGAATGGGGTTTAAGACTTCGGGTCTTCGGGAAAATGGGGTTCAAGACTTCGGGTCTTCGGGTTTCCTCGGTTTCCTCGGTGTATCGCGTGTCACATCAATCGGAACTGCCTCGACGGATTCCGTCACTCGGGATTCCGACTCGGAGAGTACTCGACGCCATTTTGAACTATTTTCAAGAAACGACAACTCTGCAGTAGCGACCTCTTCATTTATAAGATAAACAAAATGGCGACTGCTCTCAAGTTCCGAAATGCGGTACATATTTATTTGTTTTATCAGGGAGTATTCATAGAGATTCCTGATATAATAATGTAATCATACTAAGGTAAGCAGTATGGTGATTCCCGTTAAACGTGGGCGCTTCTTAATTTATAAGAGTTTCACCTCTTCTAAGTTCTTCATATAAAACTAAATAAAGTGGGAGCACATGCCATGGCCCATGGGCATCATGATCATGGTATCAATGATCTGATCATACGCCCAACCAACATATACAGGGCAGGGTAGAGCAGGGGTGTCATTACCTTTATAAGTAAGCGGCACCCAGAGCAGAATAGCCGGGTGTTTTTATTGATACTTGTATGAAACACTAGTAAAAGTATTCATAGTAGCCAGGTAGACCTGTCAAAGTAGCAGGGAGAAATCCCCGCCTCCCGCCTCTTAATGACACCCCTGGTAGAGTCGTCATTTGAGGAGTGGAGACTTGCTTTAGTGGCATGGGGATATGGGAAAACAAAACGCGCAATAAAGGAACACTGCCTGGAACAACAAGGAACGCCACCAGGAACACCCCCACCGTGTTTAATACCGGTAGAACCCAGATAGTTAGAATATGTCTGTGAAAATTCCTTAAACAGGTCTTAATGTTATATTGATATATTTAAATACATAGATTTAAAACTGAAAATAAAAAAGTAGAAGTTATTTATACATGTGGATTATAAACGGTCCCGGGTCGTTTCGCACACTTTCCCGTTCGCGCATCGGTTATTTCGCACATCGGTCGTTTCGCACATCATTTTGATAGTCGTTTCGCCCACTAAGTCGTTTCGCCCATCATCTATTAGGTATTGTATTTGATGTGAATTGTGAATGAGTTTTTATTAACCTGTGAATAATAAATTAAGGGAGAATCATAATGATATTTGTGTTGTTGTTATTCAATGTTGAATGTTTGTTTATACTGTTATATTATTTACACTAATTATATATTATCTCAAAAAATTACTCATAACTGTTATCATACTCATAACTGTTGCCGCCAAATGTATTGGCGAAGAATATATATACATAGGCTGGCCGTACCAACAATTTCTACAGATTGTTTATATTTATTTTGCATATACTCTATATTGATAAATTATCTTTATTTAAGGGGGAATTTACCAATTCGAATATTTAAGGGTACGCATATGAACTATATATATTTGTAAATTTGAAGATATTTGCGACTTGAATCTGAATTTTGTTTTGTCCTCGTGAGAACAAGATTTTAATAATAACGTCTCAAATATGGCTATTTATATGTTTGACGTTTTTCATAAAAGTCGCGTTGCACTCAACTGTCAACGTTTTTAGCATCACAGAGTGTTAGTTTAGTCACATACAACCACACGGGTATCTTCAAACAACTTCAAGTTTTACAACATTATGATAAATAGTTTGGTAACATAGCGAAATGGTGTTGCAAATTCCAAAATAATGTCGAGATCAGCGATGTACCAAGCTAAGTGTCCCTCTTGAAGACATATTTTCGCATATTTATATGTTTAAGAAACTAACCGCCAAATAATGGCAAAATTACACTACACAACCGTCTATCAAAACTCTATCCAGGTATTCAGGTCATATAATAATGTATATCTACCAATTAAAGGTATAGGTTTATTCACGGGTTCTTACAATAATTGTGTTATTGAATATGCGTAAATGAAGTAAGACTTGGTAACTATTAATTCGGCGGTCCAATTTCGTTGTTTGGTATGGCTGGTTAAAACCATTTATAGTGTGTCTATAGAGTTGGGATTCAAAAATATGTAAGTTGTATATATATATGTCGGTGAAGTACATGAAGAATTTCCGCAAATGAGATTGGGTTTTATTGCTTGAAACATGTTACCAATGTATACATTATTAAACAACGAATAAGCAGCTGCACATTTACAAAAAACTGATATTAACATGCATGATAAAAACAATTTAAGAATTAATTACGTTTGATGCTGTATCCATTAAATTTGAGATATCATCTTGACGTAAGTTGTGGTGTTTTGTTTCAGTAATACAGACATTATCGGAACAAAAATGTGTGCTCTTAAGATAGAATGATGACTGCAATAACCTTAAACATTTAGAACATATTTGGGGATAATAACTGCAAACATCGGATTGCAAGTATGATGTAATTAAATCGTAACTTAATAATATAGAGTTGCGTGACAGATATCATCTGACACAATGATAGGACGCCTTATGAAATACTAAACCATCTGAAATATTTGGGAAATTCCCCTACATCAGTGAAGTAATAAGACTTCACGTATTACTTCACTGCCTACATCTATCTTCCCACCTGCATGTAACTGTATTACGCTACATGTTCAACAATAAACACGCAACTAAAATATATATTCCCTTTAATATAGCAATGAGACAGAAGAACACAGTAAAATAGCAAATAATTTGAGGATTTGTGAAAAGTGTGTGTGTTAGTAAATGAGCCGACAGATGATTCTTGACCGAGTTATTTTGCATATGCCAGTTTGGTATTTAAATATTTGCATGTACTTACATAAACATATTGTTTAAAAACATTTTCAAATATAAGAAAGTATGGAAAGCCGTTTGGTTTTTAGCGGGGGTCCCAAACGTCTTTCCATAAAGAAAGACAATTTAACAACACTGCTTAAAATCAAAATAATCATCTTTGACAAAACATGTGTATTACACTTTACCATGGATTATTACCGAAATCACTTTTGAGATTGCCAAACGTGTACCTGCGAGCATACTGGTAATTGTTTAGCAAACGAATATGACCAATGACATATAGACTCGATACGAAAATCATGCTGTATTACTGCGATACGACAACTTTTGGATTTTTTCTTCAGATGGCGGGAGGTATACAGTACTGGTTCTACCTAGTAAACAATACGGTGATATGCCTCTACCACAAAAACATCGACCGTCATATATGGCCTAACATGTGCTAAATTGTACGTAAAACACCTTTCAACCAAAACAAAACCAATAACAAACAAGATATCCGGATAGACAGACGGACGGACAGACAGACAGAGACAGTCAAGTGAACATTTTTTTTGAAACTCAGTCTCCAATGGCCTGAAATATACACAAGAAGGCATGATTTGGGATGTTGCAAAAAAATAGCCACTCGTAGCTTACGCCGTTCATCATATATTTGGCCGTACCAATAAAAAATCCATGGGTACGCCCATGAATATATATATATATACGTCGGCCAACATATTTTATTTATAATTGAATGAATAAAAATAGGTTGTTTCCGGTTAGTTCCAACGAGGAGGTGTAACAAGCATTTCATCTATTTCATTGCAGACATTTTCAAATTCTTGCGTAATGTTAACAGTACATTTCAACATTTCAAAATATACATTTTTTTTTCTATTTTTTTTTGTGCGTGTCTCTTTCTTTTCATTTATTTGGTGCAATTGTGCACATCTTTTTATATATATATATATTTTGTTGTGTGTTTTCGTGGTGCGTTTGTGCACATCTTTGGACACTTTTTTTATATATTTTTTTTATTTTCATTTAATATACAGGATAGATGAGAGATATTACATACGGGACAGATGAGAGATTTTACATACGGGACAGATGAGAGATATTACATACAGCACAGATGAGAGATATTTCATACAGGACAGATGAGAGATATTACATACAGGATAGATGAGAGATATTACATACAGGACAGATGAGAGATATTACATACAGGACAAATTAGAGATATTACAAACAGGACAGATGAGAAATGTTACATACAGGACAGATGAGAGATATTACATACAGGACAAATGAGAGAAATGAACGACAGTTTTATTTATCAGAAAATATATGTGAAAAATATTTAGAAAATAAATGAGTAAACATTTTAATAAAGAAACACGCAGCAAAATCGTTTTATTAAAACTTCGCGCGTCCCGTTAGTTGTTCTATAGAACTTGCATTTGTTCAATCTTAAATATTAAAAGTAAAAACAATACATTGTTATTTAATTATTTGCAAGCACATTTAAAGTAAAAATGATCCTAGATTAATACGTTTACATGCTAAGTTGAATGCTTGATAAAATCTTCACGATGTGTCCCTTTAAAATGTAATACATCTATATTTTCTCTAGACTTGAATGCTGTTTGATACTGTAGATATATTTGAATACGGGTAAAGGTAATAGGGAATATAAACAATAAACACAACTGTATTCTAATTATTTGTAATTATTTTTTAATTCAAAGTGAATGACAAACAGTAATTATTAATTATGAAAGTTTATGCTTTTTCCTTCGAGAGGCTTGCATGTAGTCATCATAGATATAAATGATTGATTTTATAACAAATAAAGACTTAATTAATACTGCAAAAATAATTATTTGATTCATTCAAAGTGTTTAATGTTTTTTTACATAGAAAACGCAAGTTCATATATTCTTCTAAACACGAAATTTAATACTTGATACATTAAACATGATTTCTAATCCTAAAATACAATAGTTCTAACTCCAAATAAGTATTTGCATAAGTAATTATTCATCACTATATATATATATATATATAAGGTGGGCGAAACGACTAACTATATGATGGGCGAAACGACTATCCGCGAAACAACCGATGTGCGAAACGACCCGTCACCATTATAAACCTAGAAAGTGACAGTGAAGTTATTAATAACATGTGGGGATTAACACTGAAAGTCAGTGATGGTGAAATCAATTGTACAGACGGAATTACGCTGAAAGAGACATAGTTCAATAATATTTAACGTCGGGATTTTAACCATCAATTTTTTAATTTTTTTTTTATTTTGACATTAGTCACACTATTGAATAAGTAAAAAAAAAAAGAAAAATGTAAAAAATCAAAATTGATAAAAATTAAAGGTCTCCATGAAAGATTTAAATATTGTGTGACGTTTTATGTTATAGAACTAAAAGAGACAGTGACATGGTTTATCAATGCGACTTGATACTAAAAGGGATGTTGAAATTGTTTATTTAGTGGGATTTACACAAAAAGAGACAGTGAAATTATTTATACGTATGGATTTATCCGGAAATTGACAGTGAAGATGTTAAACATGCGGATTTACGCTAAAAGCGACAGTGACGTTGTTATGTGGATTTACACTGAAGGATCAGCAACGTTATTTATATATGTGTTTTTTTTTATATATTTTAGGAACATACCCATACCGTCGCAAGCGTGGTTTTTTTAAAATTGAGAAAAAATACAGTAAAACATTCATTTCGTAATTCTATCTAGTAACTAATGTCAACCCATGCATTTAAAAGCGTTCTTATATTTTTCTTTTCCATTTTTTTCTAAAATTGAAGTTACTATAGTCTATATATGCAAATGTATCCTGAAATTAACAGAGAAGTCCCTGAATTCACCTCAAATTAACACTGAAGTTACTATATACATGTATGCAAATTTTTACCCTGAAATTAACACTGAAGTTAATATATATATATATATGCGACGAATTTACCCTGGAAATATTAAACAGTGAAGTTATTATATGCAAATTCAACCTGAAATTAACAGTGAAGTTATTATATGTGGATTTACACTGGAAGAGACGATGACATCATTTATATGTTGATTTACGCTGAAAGAAACGGTGACGTCATTTACGCTGAAAGAGACGATGACGTCATTTATTAAGTGGATTTATGCTGAAAGAGACGGTGACGTCATTTATATACTTGGATTTACGCTGAAAGAGACCGTGACATCATTTATATACGTGGATTAACGCTGAAAGAGACCGTGATGGTTTATATATACTGTTTGCACCAAATTATTCTGTTTAAATTGTACAAAACAAATGAACGGGACAGTCACTAATTTTTTTAATGCTGCCTACATATACATCGTATGATACGTATCTAGTAGAAGGTTGCAAGCCCTTGTTAAAGCAGAGGAAATTATTTTAGTATTTATAGCAACAGGTTACACATTTTATATAACCATACCTAGAAGTTACTGGGCCCAAACAAAATTAAGAAAGGTTACATCTGAATCGGGGAGCAGTGCCCTTAATGTTTAATGTGCTGAGAAGGTCGATTCCGATTTACTGCATCCGTGGCTTGGATTGTTTGAAACCTCGACTCTCTCACTGCAAGTTGGAATAAATAAGAAAGCGTGTCCTTTCAGATGGGCAGAAGGTATACACTACTATTTCTACCCAGGAAAAAGTGGTGTGCCTCCACCATGGATGATATCGATCATCATATATGGCCTAACATGTGCTAAAAATGATGTAAATCATTCAAACAACCAGCCAACCGATTTACTGAACCACCAGGTTCATGTTGATTATCCTCATCTTACAGATGTTGCCAGCTATCTGTCAAATGACTCCCATCAGCCAGCTCACATCTAAATCATTTCATGCTTAAATGTTATATTAATTGCATATATAAAATTATGTATTTATTAGACACATATTTATATTTGCTTTATATTATAAGCACAACAAATAGGCGCCAGGGTTGTCATTAGTAGCCAGTTGCCGATCAAAATTATCGGTTAAAATGGTGTTATCATCAGTTAGTTTTGCCTTAACTTGTATTTGCAATATGTGACACTGACTTCGTTGATCCCTCGTCAAATTGTTTGGAATTCAAAATGAATCCCTGTTGCCAGGGCTAAATCTAGTTTAACTACTTTGCTGTGAAATTAGGAAGTTCAGTTTAATTTTTTAGTTCATTTGCTCTTAGTACAAACATGTACCACTTCTATGGTGTAATCGGTAAACACATCTACCCTTTGAGGGTAGAAGACCCAGGTTCAAATCCTGGTGGGAGTAAAAATTTGTTTGGAAAAAGAGCTGGATTAAGCATTTCTTTAAAGAGGCACTACCTATATCTACGCGATTTTTAATGTAAAATATTAAATACTCAATATTACTGCATTTATATGTATACAAAGCTATTTTATGAGTATTCTAAAAAGAAACATGGTTCGTATTCCAGTTCTGTAAATTATTAATTATGATCAAAACAATATCTTGAATAAAATGCTGCCCAGTCGTTTATTCCTGCCGGAGAACTACGAGTTTTTACGATTTTCTCGGACATGCGCAATGCGATTACAAACTATTCGGCGCAGTTCCGATAGCAAACGAATCGATCGGAACTCTTCGCTTATCAGACGAGGTAGTTCCGATTGTAAACGAATAAGATCGGAAAATCTCCGCAATCGGCTTGTCTAAAATAATTACGAATACAATTTTAAAAATCCCATCTTTTCAATCCTGTTTTTCCCCAGGAAAACGCATATTACATTGGGTGAAATTATTGCCATTTACCTTTTTCATTGTCCTCTTTATAATTAAATAAAGTTTATATCAATTGGTGGACAAAAATATATAGGTAGAGCCTCTTTAATTCAATGTAATCAAATTCAATTTAAACAATCGAATATCATAAGTTACAGCATGTCTGGAAACGACCATGAGGAAAAGAAGCTATTACAAGACAATGGCCCATTTAGCAATAAAATCTATCATGAGGCCCCCTTTTCTTCTTTGAAAGCCGTTTCCCTCTTTTGGTTTTGCAATAATGAGCCTCTTATAAAATATTTTACCTAATATTGTAATGCATTGAATGCTCTTAGAAGACAGTGGCCCAGTTAGTAAAATTATCTTCCCTGAGGCCCTCTTTTCAATTCACCATCTTTAAGGCCCTATTATATTACCCTTTGGTCTTAAAATGAAAAACAATGTTATTTTGCTACAATAATAGGCAGGGCTGTACAAGTAAATTTTTTAGCCACTCGTCCGGGACTAGTCACCCTGTCAAAAGTGACTAGTCCCAAAAAAATTGTCACTAGTCCCAAAAAATGGACACAAGTCCTGAATTCTTTCGATTTCTCAAGTCAATATGTTAAAACTGCATCTTATTTTAACGGATTTGCACACAATTCAATATACACAGTAAATGAAACAATCCTTATTTACTCTTCAGACAATAAATGTATACATGTTTCAGTGGTATAGATTGTAGACTGCCATTGGGTGAAACAGTAGCAACAGTAAGAATCATTAAATATTGAACATTGTTAATTGGACAAATCTGGGACTGAAATCTTTCAAACAGTGACACGCTCGACTTTCTCTTTTTTTAAAATTGGACTAGTCCGGGACTGAAATCTTTGAAAAAGTGACACGCCCGACTTTGGTTTTGGACTAGTCCCGGGCGTCGGGCTATAGGATTTGTACAGCCCTAAATAGGTATTTTTTAAATATGTTTACCATATATTTACAAAAATCTTCCCTGAGGCCCTCTTTTGTCCATATTCTTCTCTTTTTGCTATGACCTTTGCCCTTTAAATCTTGGTAGCCAAACAGAGACTAACGAGTGGTCGTTTTAGCGCAGGATGAAACCTAACATGTGATGTCGACCAGTTTTCAAGACGTTTACACATCCATAAACTCTTCTAACTACATTCTTTTCTTTCACAACTGTTATTATATTTATTATCTCATTTTAACCGGGTGTGTCTTTAATTGAAATGTTGAAAAATAATAGCTCCGTCGTTTCACTGGGCGCTTCAGAGAGCTGAGATCAATGCCAAGAATGGAAGTTTATAAAAATTATGTAAATATATATCCATTTTTAGATATCATACAGTAGCTTTTTTCACGTTTAATCTTCATTATTGTGATCTTTATTTTTTCATATTGACTACTGTTCGCATTTAGGCAAAATAAAAAAAAAGTTAAAAAAAAAAATATGTGAAATATGGTATACAAAATGCAAAGTCTTATTGTGAAGGACTAGTGCTAGGTTATGGGGGAAAAAACAATAATAAATGTATGAAATGAATTGAAACGAATGTTGTTTAACGGCTCATCAACACAGTATAGGTTATTTAGAGCTGCCCCAGAGTTAGGGGAAGGATACATAGGAATCCGGGAACCGTGCCCTACTCTTATTATCAAATAGATTCCTATGGTTCTTTAACGTGCTCGGAGGATAGACGGTACTGCCCGGTTTATGTCCCCATCCGACGGACGAGGCTAAGGGAAAGTGTCTTGGTCAAGAACACACCGACGAAACTCAGTGGCGCCACGGAGGATTGAACCCGGGGCCTCCGGTTACAAATCCGCCACGGAGGATTGAACCCGGGGCCTCCGGTTACAAATCCGCCGCGCTACCGACTGCGCCATGCCAGCCCTAAAGAATATTTTTTGTTTCAAAACCCAGTGTAAAACCCACATTGTCAATACATACAGACTTGCTTTACACAGATAATTTTAATGTTATAGTATCAAAAATAAACTTTGTTTCATGCTACACTGATTTTTTCTCATATTTTGTTTTTGGAAAGGAAAAAAAACAATAACCCATACTGTGTAATAAATCTGTATATAAATCCATTACCAAAGGACAATGTTTTAGGATAGTTTTAAAGGATTAATATACACAACTTCCAAAATTATTATTTTTTCTATAAAAAACAACAACAAGGTTGATTAAGGAAGATCAAGATATAACTTATAAGCAAGGGTATAATATTTCTAATTAGTAAGCTGAGCTTTGCATGTCCCAGAATGAAAACATTAAGTTTATTTGCTACAGTTTGATACTGGAAAAATCAACTAAGTAAATGATCTCTATACTCCAGTTCCACAGATAGCAAGGTATTGACTCCACATGGTTTCAAACTTATTCATTTTTAAGTTTTTATATGCGATTAGTTTCTCAACTTTGTACAAAGATATTATATACGTTTTAAAAAGGTTAAGCTGTGGTATTTGACGTTGCATCTTGTTTCGATAAATGTAAAGTTTTGCTTGCATGATGATTTTGCTCAAAACAGTATTAAATTTACTATTTCCAAATAAAAATATCTGTTTCTGTTAAAGTTACGAATGCTGTATGGCATTTTTCTGTAAGATAAGTTTGAAGTTTTGACCAGAATTCTTTTACTGTGCTCCACAGTTCCAAAACAGATGTTGGATAGTTTCAGTGTATTTTTGCAAAAGCTGCACATATCGTTATTACCGTAATAATATTCATTTTTGATAAAAGGTAATTTGTTCCAAGTATTCTATGGTTGATTCTAAATTGAACTAAGGTAACTTAGGATCTTTTGTAATTTTATAAGGTAATAATCTTTCAAATTCAAAGTTTGGAACACTAACTACTTCATTTTTCCATTTACTTAATGCTTTGGGATATTATTTCTAATCATGATGTCATATATGTTTCGACAGCCTTTCTCATTTTGTAGAATTAAGGATATGATTAGTGGACGAATAGGGTTTGGCTGTTACAGATGCACAATATTCAGGTTTGCCAAATAATTCCTGACAGCAATCAAGAAAATTGGACTGCATATTATAGTGTTCATTCAATTCTATGTATGAATAAAGATTTCCATTTTTGTCTAAAATGTCATTAATAAAAGTTATTCCTCCTGTAAACCATCTTTTGTAAAACACACTAGAGCCTCCGATTGAAATTTAAACATTTTAAAAATGTTTGATGCTTCTAGAAGCCCTTATAAAATAAATACATTTGATGTAATCATTGATCACATAGTAATAGTGTTAAATAAACTATTTTCATATTGTTTATATTAAATATATGATATCTGGAATGTTTTCACTAGATGATATATGTATAAGATCTATATCTTGAAATAAACTAACCCTTATGTCAAAGGTGTACCCTAATGTCTGTGGATTGGAGAAAAAATATATACTTCCAGACCATATAAGCGTAATTTAACAATACATCAAGTACCATGGACGTCAGTATGGACTTCATGAGTCATATCTTTCTGTGTTTAGAGTTTTATTAATTGATTTACTGATACAATATCAAGTTCATATATGCATGCAGTTGACATATCACTCTCGACTGACAAAACAGTAAACAATCACTCCCATAATATGATATAATCATAATTACAATGTCTCTTCCTCCTTTCCCTTCAATTCAACCGTAATATTAAAGTATATATTTGGAAAACTCAACAAATGCTTCCAAACTATCAGTCATTATATGGAACGAACTGTTTGGGACCGAACGACGGAGCTGTTCGTCTTCATTTCAACTACACATATTTGGGGATTTATTTTGTTAAAAAGTATAATTTATCGGTCATAGCAATAAAATATCAAGAAATTGATAAAATCACTCACAAATCTGCAATATTTTCATCAATACAACATTATATAAAAGAGCACTATTTTGCGGAGAGCTACAATCGAAAACCGAACCAAATTCATCATTTTGCTTCCAAAAACCATTGAGCGGCACCCAGTACTCTCCGAGCCACTATTACCGAGTACGGAAATTGGCGAAGAGTTCCGATTGGTGTCACATACCACGTGTCATATATCCACGTGTTAGATTCAACATGACTCATAACTTCGGTTTTCCTCGGTGTACCACGTCTCACATACCAGGTGTTCACCCACGTGTTCGTCCACGTGTCGGATTCAACATAAACTTATTACATACGCAACAAGGTGACGTATCATACGAAGTGTCGCATCGCGTGAGCTATTAACTGATCCGCTCCATGAGCGTCGCCATGACATTATTTTTTTTTGCGGTTAGTACCGCAATAATATTGTTATGATTTTAGATAATCTTATATTACCTCACATGTTTTAAATATAAATGTATATGGTTTAATTAGTAGTTTAGTTTGATCACATATATAACCACATACTTATCTGACTTCATTTAATCCCTTAGAAGCTGTAAAGCATATATTTTAGTGAAGGTAGACAATGTAGGTATTTGGATTGTCCTGCTAGATTAGCATTAAGTAATGAATGGTTGTTCAGGCAGCAAGTTTGATGTCATCTGGTGCGTTGGCTTGTTTACCTAAGCTGAATGATGTTGGGGCAGTGCGACCTACTTTCTGGCTGTCCATGCAGCAAGCTCATGTCATTTATGTGTTAGGATGATGGGTGTGCGACCTACTTGCTGGCTAGTTGATGTCATTTGATGTATTGGCTGATGTTGCGCGACCTACTTGCTGGCTGTCCATGCAGCAAGCTCATGTCATTTGTGTTAGGATGATGGGTGTGCGACCTACTTGCTGGCTGTTGAAAGCGGTCATTTAGTTCATTGGTTGGCTTAGCTTGATTAGCTAAGAGTATATAAAGGGCTAATATTCTTCAGTTCGGGGTTCTTGGTCAGCGTTTTCAGTCAGAATTATTGAAGTACATTTCTTTAGAATGAACAGAGTTAGAGAGAGAGAGTGTAACTATAACCGATTTTAGCAATTGTTCTTACTTAAAAGAACTTTGATATTTGGATTATTTTCTCCGAATAAGTTGAGACACATACACCCCATAAGAAGTTGCTCGGGGAACATCCCCATCCAAGTGGGGATAATTAACAACGTCAAAATAAAAATCATCTCTCTTGTCATAGATTTTGCTAATTATTTTGCCATTTTCAATCGAGAGATCTAAATCAAGAAAAGAAGCGTTATTATCAGATATATTAGCTTTGTTAAGCTGAAGTTCTTTAGGATAAATATAATTAACCATAGTTGGAAAGAAAGGGTTGTCAGTGTTTAATATGTCATCCAGATACCGAGAGGTGTCATTAAAGGCTTGAATAACATATGCCTGGGTATCTGGTGAAAGACGCACCATGAAATCCCTTTCATAGCAAAATAAGAACAAATCTGCGACAAGTGGTGCACAGTTCGTACCCATAGGGATACCAACAATTTGTCTATAAACGGTGGTTCCATACCTGACGAAAATATTATCTAATAGGAAGATGAGTGCTTCTCAAACTTCATAGCAAGTCCACATAGTATAATTGTCTAAACTGCCGTTAGTAAAAAACGCTTTTATATTATTACATGCCAAAAATGTAGTATTTTCTCTAGCGAATGCTTTTTGAATAAGAGAAATTAGCTGGTATTTAATAAGGTGATGTGGTAAGGTTGTATATAGGTTTATTCTTGTGGTCTACCTTTTGTAAGTGCTTATTGATGAAACTTTACCTTATTTGAAAATTTTATCAAGAACGTCTCCTGAATTTTTTATAGACCAAAATAAATTAATCCCAGAGATTATTTCTAACTTACGAACATTTTCGTAATTTCGAAACACTGGTGGCAGCGGTGGGATTTCTAACAATACGAACTTTTCGTAATTTCGTAACAATATATAAAAACAACTCGGTGCAGTGTGTCTGACCTTTACTATTGGTTTATTGATCGTGCGAACCTCTTTGATGAAACATGGATAAAGAGAAAATATTAGAAAGACATTATTTTAACCCGAAGAGTCCAGCCGCGTATGCAGGACCGCAGAAATTGTTAAAAGTGCTCAAACAAAAGTATCCCGGAAAAATTACGATTAACTACGTAAGAGAATGGTTGAACAATCAGGATGCATATTCTTTACAGAAGCCGACAAATATTAGAATAGTATAAAAAATGAATAATTTGATAACGATGTTGACGAATATTTGCGGTCAACCACACTCTTACCATATTAATTAGTGGTTCTGCTTCGGGGTCTTAAAATATTATCTACAATGTTCTACACCCTGTTATCGCATTCATAATCTTGTGTCCTACTTATTAATTCATGTCGACCGTTTGGTGCGGGTTTTATTTCTGTCGTCTATCTATAGACACTATTTGTGCAATTGAATAAAGGAAGGTTAACTTTTTACTATCACCCTGTTTAATTATACTAGTTTTGACATACACTTTCGAACGTCTTGCATATAATGAACGAATGACCGATATGGGTTCTCCCATTGTATGTTTGTTACTTGTCGTTTTTTAATTATATAATTAACATGACCTCTGTGTTCTTTCTTCGTTTGTCCTTTTGTGTTTGAGTGTTCTAGTGTTTAGTAAAGAGAATTCATTTGCATGCTCTTTTCCTGTTGATTGTTTTATTCTTTATTTTACGTCTTCCAAACATGAAATGTTATATAGGAGACCGGGACCTCGATTTTAAATCTCATCCGAAAGATTGTGGAGGGACATATTGTAATGAATCATTCAATACAACGAACTATTGTATTTTATGCGCTTCAAATGTGTAGCGAAATATATAAAATGAACCCTTGACGACCGTCGGACACGACAAAAATAAAAATATAGCAGACTCAGTTTGATTGGCTGTTCATGAGTGAGCATGTAAACGTGCAAATCACTCACGCCCCCTAGCAACGCCTTAAGCGGTATTCTATATTTAACATAGTAGCTGTACCAATTTAGTCACCCGAAGATGTTGTTCAAACAGAAAGTTTCAGGGAACAAGTATTATACGAGCCTATATACTCAATATCTGTTGTTGTAATTTCCATAGCAGTTTGCGTTTGGTCCTCAAATATAATAATGGAAGTGCCCTAATTGTGAACATAATGGGCGAACTAAAATAAAAGCATTTTGCAAGAGGGTCTGGGTCCTGCTTCAAACAGCAAAAGGGTTATATTAAAAAGCAGAAAAACGTAGACCAAGAATGATTAAACAATACCCATAAGTGTGTATAACTTGTAGTAGTGAAACCACTCAAAAAACATGACCAAAACATGTGAAACTAAGATAATTTTCCTAAAGTACAATTAACAACAATAAACATAATTATCGCGCTCAACGATCATCAAATATCGGAATGTATAACGGCACTCATGGAAACTTGTTCATATTATATTTTTTCGAGTACACTTGGGGGCTGGTGGATTAAGAATGAGGAATAGCGGAGTTAAAATGAGGACACGACACTCCCAGGCGAGTGAAATTGAGGACCAATGAGGACATGCGGAGTAAAATTATGGACCAGCGGAGTAAAAACGAGGTATGACACAGTGAAAATGAGACTTCCGATTTACTAATGGGACTCATCGCAGTATAGTATTGCGACATGTACTGAAACAGGCGCGTCTTCTGTTAATGGTTTTGAAATCATTTACATATATGTATGAAAACGAGTACATCACCGCATTTTAAGAAGACTACGAACGGTGCAATTTGGAAGCTCTAACGCGGGATAGTCTGGCAACAGATAAGCACGTATGTTGCTGTTGTGGACTTGGCTTTATTTCGGAGAGAGACGTTTATGTGCACGAGGAGCTTGATCATTCCGAATCGGAGATAAAAGACGCTATCGTCGAAAATTGTTTTCATCAAAATTATTTAGACAGTTTAGATTGTGCCAAATGTAACCCGCACCACTTAATGAACAAATACAATTTTCGAAAATTCTTTAAAAAAGACTGCAGTGAGTGTCGCGAAAATATGAAAAGTATTTATCATTGTGCAAAGTGCTCGCCTAGTTGGTCATATTGTCCGCTGTGTGCGGAGTACTACCCATTTAACGCGTGACTCACCCGTTCAGCAACACAATGGTATTTTGCCAAAATTTAGAGGCACAAATAGATGAACCAGTTAAAAGAAACAATAAAGGACCATACAACCGGAAACGTGGTTAATTTGCTATCTTTTAGTTATTTAAAACCTAAGTTTGGATGTGAGCGCATACGTGAAAATCATCGGTACTAACAAAGGAGTACCAAAGTGAGCATTTTATTTTTTTCTAAACATTGTCTTGTTCAGGACAGGCTAGCTTCCCTGTGATATGGAGTTTACAGAGATTCCTTTTGGAGTTACAGCCTACAAAAAAAATTAATTATAAATTCAATACTCGCTGAAAGTTATAAACTGTAAAAGGAGTATGATTTATCTAACGCCTGTGGATTTGTAAATATCGTTCTATACAAGTGTCTCAAAACTGCCAACGTTCACGCAAAACCTGTATATGGACATGTTGTTATTGAGGATATTACATTGTCCCATAATTGGTTAGAAACGGATGGACAATGGTCGGATATTCTAGATAATACGTATGTAGAGGATATACCAAAATCAGTCTTTATTCAAATGAAAAGATCAACCGTGTATCAGAAATCAGTTGCAAACGACAAGAATGCAAACCTGTACTTAGGTGATGAAGTAACTACTAAAAGAGGAATCCCTAACCACAGTGTGACGTTGTTTCAATGGGCTCTATCACAAAACAAAATTCGAATGAAACGCTATTATCGAGGAATGTCAAATTTTATCGCGTATAATTTGGATTTGATTAATCTATCTACACCTGCGAAAACAACGTGTTGGAGCTGTGGGAAAATAGGAGAACCACTCAAATATTGTGCGAAATGCAAAGTAGCCAGATACTGTGACGAGAATTTCCAGCATAGAGACTGGAGGCGGAGGGCGTGAGCCGTAGCTAGCATATTTCATTACTGCTCATGAACAGTCTCAATCAAACCGAGACTGCAATATTTCGTATGTGTCGTGCTCGGCCGTTTCCAAAGATCCATTATCATACTCTTATTCATAAACTAATTTGCATGCCACCTAAATCGTTTTGAATTACATGTACTCTTAAAGGCGACTTTGTTTAATAATTTAATCAGAAAAGATATGTTCGAAATCACAACTGCACCAGATAGGAAGGTTTCGTGAGTAAACAGTATATAAAAATGATACCAGTTCTTAGACTTCAGCAGTTGTTTTCACTCCGTCCGGAAAGAAACATTGACATTGACGTGAAAGCACGATACAAAATCATCATTAAAATGAGTTTTGATTTTTTTAAAAGGTCTAACACACAAAGACGTTCTGGAATTAGCACAAAACCATTAAAAATGTCAATGGACGTTGTGAAAAGAATAAAGTACCAACCGGCGAAACTTTGTTTTAAATGGGTACTACCAAGCGATCGAATAATTGAGAGAGCAAAACTTATGTTAGGACGCGAAACAATACCGCCTATGACAATGGAAGAGCGGGTACAAAAGCAACAAGTGCAGCAAGGTAAAGGTACAAAAAGGCGTCAGACAAAAACGATTTTGACAAAAACGAAACGTTTAAAAGAGCCTTCTGGTGTAAAGGTGCCTTCAAAAGTACACACTTCTTCACAATCGTCCACTATTTCAAAACAAGACATCGAAATGATTTCATAAGTGCGTCTCAACTCCTCCTCCACCTCATTTAGCTGTAGACAGTCGTGTAAGAAAGACATGTTTGAGTGCGATATTTGTCTCAAAAAATGTGCAAGATCGGATAACATGATGCGTCATAAGAAAACGATACATAGAGTAGAAAAAAGCATTGAAAAGGATGATGATGCATTGTCCATGACTACTAACACATCCGATCAATCGGATCGGATGTATCAGAATCATCGGATGATGAACAAAGTGATGCGGAAGATATGGAAAGCGACATCGATGACGATCCTTGGACAAGTCCTATGGACGAGACGTTTGAGAGTTGTCAGTCTGAATTTGAAGAACGAGTACAACAACTTATGAATGACGGTATGAAGGAAAAACTGGTCCGTGCAAGGGTGTACGAGAAGATGAAGAATAATTACCGCGACGTTCTTATGAATGTGTTTCTGGAGAGGCTCGTTTGGTATAACAGGATTATTATTATTATTATTATTATTATATACCAAACTTATATAGCGCCCTTTTCATACACAAGATACGTTCAAAGGCGCTGTACAATAAACATAAAATATCACAGGAATAAAAGCAGAAAATCACTACTAGTATGAAAATTAACACTAAAAAAACCTCAAAAGCTTTAAGAATATTAAAACACATAATATAAAGTCACAAAAATCAAATGAGTTATTACGATTAAGACTACATTGTTTAAATACTAAAAACTTAAAACAGAATATTGTTAAAAATCGACTCATTAAGGCTAACAATATACATTGAATTTATTCTTTTAAGAATATGATCAATAAAAATAGTAATAGCAGCAACATACAAATTAAAAATGTTAAATCTTTAAAAAAATGCTATAAGAAAACTATTTAATTTTAATTGCAAAACTACTAGCAAGGAACTCGCACTTTCAATGTCACAGTAATTGATATTAAGGTCTGCTGCCTGAACAGATTGACTGCCGAGCGAGCTCGGTGCGCCATGCGCTGCAAACTGTTCAGATAAGGCGGCCGTAGACTTGCAAAAAGTAAAAGGTCTTTAACTGTCTCTTGAAACTTTGAAGTGTTTCAAAGTCTCTAATATTTGATGGTAATGAGTTCCACAATGTAGGCGCAGCTGATGTAAAGCACCCGTCACCGTATTTCACTTGTTTACTTTTTGATGGAACCACCAGTGTCGATGATTGATGTGCTGAGCGTAGATTTCGTGTTGGTCTGTAAATTTGTATCATGTCTTTGATATATACTGGTGATTGGCCATGAAGAGCTTTGAATGTATGGGTAAGAATTTTGTACTTCACTCTATATTGCACGGGAAGCCAATGGAGATCCTTTAATATTGGTGTGATGTGACTGAACCTTGATGTTCTGGTTATTATGCGGGCGGCAGTATTTTGAACAGTTTGCAGTTTGTTAATCGTGTACTGAGGGACCCCGTACAGAAGCGCATTGCAATAGTCAAGCCGTGATGTAACTAAAGCATTGACCAGAGATTTCGTGGCATCTGTGTTAATATATTGTCGAATGCGACCTATTTGCCGTAACTGAGCGTAGGTGGATCTGCACACAGAGTTAACATGTTGCTCCATGTTCATCTTGGAGTCTAAGAAAGCTCCTAGATTTCTTACATTAGCTGACTGTGTTATTTCGGACTTGTCTACTTTTACTGTAATGTTTGAAACTGCATTTGAGTTGCGCTCGGATGTAAAAACAATCAGTTCAGTTTTTTCTGAATTGAGTTTCAACATGTTGCTGTTCATCCAGAGAATAATTTCATTGACACAGTTAGTCACACGATTGATTGTATCTTCGATGGTTGTGTTGTTTATTGGTTTAAAAGACATATATAGTTGAGAGTCATCTGCGTAGAAATGTCTGTTCAATCCATGTTTAAGACAAATAGCACCAACTGGCTTTGTGTACATGACATAGTATTTTGGGCCTAGGACCGACCCTTGTGGCACACTGTATGTCACATGCACCGGCTTCGACAGTTCTCCATCTATACAAACAGTCTGATATCTATCACTCAGATAGGACTCCATCCAAGCAAGTGGCTGTCCTGTAATGCCGAAGTGGCTCTCCAGCCTTCCTAGCAATGTCTTGTGATCTATGGTATCAAACGCTGCTGACAAGTCTAACATTACTAGAATTGTTACATTGTTGTGGTCTAAGGATTGTAATATATCGTTCTGAACTTTGATTAACGCGGTTTCGGTAGAGTGATATTTTCTGTATGCAGATTGGTTGGGTTCATGCAGATTATTTGATTCCATGTGGAATTCTAAGCGTGAGTCTACAACCTTCTCCAAAATCTTAGACACATAAGGTAGATTTGACACTGGTCTATAATTCTTGAGTGTATTAGGGTCCAAGGTTTCTGTTTTCAGGAGAGGTCTGATGCGCGAGCTTTTAAATGATATTGGTACATGCGCAGTGTCTAAAGATGCATTTACTATTTTAGTTATTATGGGAACTAGTTCTTTTGAACATTCTTTCAGTAACCATGTTGGAATAGGATCAAGTTCGCACGATTTGTTGGCCGACTTTGCGATTAGTTTTGAAATTTCTGTTTCTGATGCTGGTTCAAATTCCTGGAATGAAAGGAGATTCAGTTTACAAAGCAATCAAAGAAACCGTGAATAATTTAAAAGACATAGACCTTTATGAACGTGATGAAGCGTTAAAAATACGGAATACATAAACGACGATTTCTCTTCGATAAAATACTGAAACAGTTCAATCCACCGGAAATTGATTCCGAAGATGAAGTAAAAATGGAGGATGTAGACGAAAGTAACATACTTTATTTAATGTGCAGGAATAACTACCTGTGTTATGGTTGATACGTTTAATAGTACGAATGATAGGATTTGGACAATAACTGATCTATGTAAAACGTTATGACATTATGTTTTTTGGTTTATTCTTGTGGTCTACCTTTTGTAAGTTTATATTCATTGTGCATAGTTTCATTATTTGCATATGCATACGAACAAATGCGTAGATGAAGCGGTATTCTTTGCATATTTCTTTGCATGTTTCTTTGCCTCGTGGTTATTATTTCTTTTTTATTCTAACGATTTATTTATTGATGTAACGTGTCCAGTTTTCTTTTAAGAATAAAACCTCTAAAATGTATATGAATATTTGTTGTGTCTTTTACAGTTATATAATAACACTTCAGTCGAATTTCTAGGAGGGTCCGTGGCCGAGTGGTTACGGTCTCTGACTTGCCCCTCACCGATGTGAGTTGGAGTCCCGCTGGGGACACTTGGGGTTAGAGTGTTTATAAGAGTTAGTTTTTCAAGCACCACCTAAATCAGATAACTGAAGCCTTAAAAACCCCTGTGTGTTAGCATATTTTTGTGGTTTGAATGGCGACTTAGTAACTGAAAATCTCTTTTGAAGACAGGAAATACATGACATCTGGGATCAGATTAAACAAATTGTCTATATACTTGTTTATAAACACCTCACACAATAGAATATTATTTACCTCTTAAATAAAACAAAAGTCACCTCGATACGTCACATACCTCTCATGTTTTGAGTTGGCCATATACCTCCAGTCTTTTGAGTGAAACTTATACCTCCGGAGGTAAATATGACATCTCTTGTTTATAACGTCTAAATGTTTCATATTTTCTGGAATTTCTGGAAATATTTTATATAATGTACCATTTTCACGGAGTAAAGATACAGACATCCCATTCATTTCGCATTCTGAATAATATATATATTCAGAATTTATAATTCAGAATTCTGAATAATATATGCGCGACAAGCGCGAAGTTTATAACGTTGGGGAGGAGTGTGGTGTTCAAATTCTTATAAACGTTCTCATTTTGGCTATTGACAAAATACTCATTACTTTTACCATCATGTACCGTGCAAAAAATTAAAGAGGTTACATCAGGATTTTTCTAGAAACGCCTTAAATTATAAAAAAAATATCCAGTTAATAATAAAACACTTATATCGATCACAATATGATGTTAGAACCGTTGTGTTGATGTCTAAACTTTCCATATAGCTGGGGCGGAATCGGACGTAAAATACTGAAATTAAACCCGGTGGTTCACCGAGGATAGCACGCATTACTGCGCAGAATGAATTTCTTTGCAAATAAGAGCTAATTTGTAGGCTCATTCATCATGTTGACTAGAAAATGATTGTTGTATTTGTCAATTTTAAGACGGACAACTAGATCCCCATAAAAATCCTGATGTACTCCTTTTAAAAAACGATGGAGTTAGAATTACGCCAGTCCTAATGATGACGAAGGTGCTAATTTAAAGTCGTTGTTTTATTATTATTACAACTACAAAACATTAAAAATTCAAATTTATTGAACGCCCCTTCATTCACAGTCGAACTAACTTCGTACATTTCCGTCACCATTCTATAAAAAAAACGTGTTGTCATTTAAAATCCATTTTTAAAACGTCTATTTTCAAGCATTAACGGTAACATGTTTTTTTAATTCCAGGACAAATACTTTCATTTGAACGCGCACCATTGAATTAAACCGATAAATATGTCTAAAATTCATTGTTGAATCCGTTATTTAGTAAAGTCTTATACTTGATGTTCATCGCGCTAAAAATAACTGCCGATGTTCTAGATTTTGTCGTTGTTTATTTAAAACCTTAATTTTTCAAATATTTGAGTTAGCTGCGGTCGTATCTTTTCTCAACCATTCTATGCGATAACCGAGTCAGCTCCACTTAGGGTACAAAGATCGAACCCGCGTAAAAGTACACCAGTATTTTGGCGGAAATGTTAAAGGCGAGAACATCCTCACTTGGCGGGAGATTAACGCCAGAGTCACATGATGTCATCAAAACGACCTCGCTTGAGTCACGTGGTATAAGTCGCGTGATGGCACCAAAACGTCCAGAGGACGCTCGATGTTTCTCTTAGTAGACCTGTACAACTAACTACGGTAAGGATTACGGTAAGGATTACGATAAGGAATACCGACTAAAACAGAGGTGTTTTTTCAACAGGCAATACGGCCTGAATGCTCGACCAAGCGTTTGCACACCACAATAAATTTATTATTGACACTACATGAACTGGTAGGGAAAAGTGGATGGTCTGCCACTTCTACAAAAAATCGACCGTCATATATAGCCTAAAATGTGCTGAAAATAAAGTACACCACAATTCAACCAAACAACCAACCACCATTATTTTAGAATTTATTAAACTAGTTGGCATACATGATATGATGAGATGGTTTGCAATTAATATATAATTTTTACAAACGACCAATTATTCGCCATTCTTCCTTTTCTAAGCCTCACCTAATAACATTGATATTCGCTTCATACCATCTTTACAAACTGGTTTAATTAACGTAATTTCCTTTGAAACAATATAGCGCTTAATCTCGAATATACTTCATTTTTCAAGTAGGTGGGACTATTTAAGCTCGGCTGCGCACGTTTTACATACTTTAAAATAAATATTTAGGATGATTTGATGAATGTATATAGCAAACATTTATCACTAAGGTTCTTTGCTAAAACTTGAAAGGAAATGACATAGATTAACCCGAAAACTCCTAGACTGACTAATAGACCTGTACAACTAACTACGATAACTACTATGACTTTAGACTAAATTCTAAGCACGAGAACATGTTGGATGCTGATCTCAAAGTTGTATAACAACCTGGGTTTTAGTAGGCTCACAGGGGTTTGTGTAGAAAAGAGCCAATAAAAAATCAAATTAAAAAATACATATTATTTATATTTCTGTCGATTTATATTTCTGTCAATATATATATATATATATATACGTCATAAGTACCTTTCAAACTATTTTTTCTTAATACAGTCTTCGATACAACCACCCAGACTCGGCTGGAGTTTTAAATGGGCTTGCCTGAATAATTTATCACTAAAAACGTTTTGAGAGGAGGGGGTACACATCAGATGCAGATCCAAGATTTTGGTTTGAGTATTTGAGTGGGAGAGACGGAGACGGGGGCAGCGGAGGATCCTTCGAAATAAAATGTTTTTCTACATGACGTTTAGTGAATTCTTCGATTGCGTCGGGTTAATGTATTGTAACACATTTATCAAATTCATAAAATTTCAAATCGGTTACACTGAACAGATCATGATGTTCCATTTAATGATCTCATACAAGGTTATATATGATAAATTAAATGTCATAGTTATTCACCCGCTTAATTTATACTGTTGTTTGATTTTAAAATAAAAATCTTGAAACATCTTGATATCGTGTTATTCTTATTGCATTCGTACAGGTTTTACATCATGTTCAACGTCGTTCTAATATTTTCTCTTTATCCATGTTTCATCAAAGAGGTTCGCACGATCAGTAAACCAATAGTAAAGGTCAGACACACTGCACCGAGTTGTTTTTATATATTATTGCTAACCGCAAAAAACAAATGACATGACGACGCTCATGGAGCGAATCAGGTAATAGCTCACGCGATGCGACACTTCGTATGATACGTCACCTTGTTGCGTATGCTTCAAAATAAGTTTATGTTGAATCCGACAGGTGGACGAACACGTGGGTGAACACGGGGTATTTAACACGTGGTACACCGAGGAAACCGAAGTTATGAGTCATGTTGAATCTAACACGTGGGTATATAACACGTGGTATGTGACGCGCGATACACCGAGGAAACCGAGGAAACCCGAAGACCCGAAGTCTTGAACCCCATTTTCCAGAAGACCCGAAGTCTTGAACCCCATTTACCCGAAGACCCGAAGTTTTGAACCCCCATTTACCCAAAAGGCTATAGGTTATGGTCAACATCCAAGCCCCTGCAGCTAAGGGTATGGTCACTGTAGCTAGGAATCTACATGCAACTATTGTGTCTTCTCTATTTAGGTATAGTTATAATAGCTTTGCATTTACCCCTCAATAGAAGATATATGATGTGGTCGCTATACTGTCTCCTGCAGGTATGGTCACTGTACAGTCCCTTACAGCTAAGGGTTATATGGTATGGTCACGATAGAGTCCCCTACAGCTAAGAGGCTCTATATGGTCACTGTACAGTCCCTCACAGCTAAGGGGCTATATGGTATGGTCACTATACAGTCCCCTACAGCTAAGGGGTGATATTGTATGGTCACTATACAGTCCCATACAGCTAAGGGGTTATATTGTATGGTCACTATACAGTCCCTCACAGCTAAGGGGCTATATGGCATGGTCACTATACAGTCCCCTACAGCTAAGGGGTGATATTGTATGGTCACTATACAGTCCCCTACAGCTAAGGGGTTATATTGTATGGTCACTATACAGTCCCCTACAGCTAAGGGGTTATATTGTATGGTCACTATACAGTCCCCTACAGCTAAGGGGTTATATAGTATGGTCACTATACAGTCCCTTACAGCTAAAGGGCTATTTGGTAGGGTCACTATACAGCTAAGGGGGTATATAGTATGGTCACTGTACAGTCCCCTACAGCTAAGGGGCTATATGATATGGTCACTATACAGCTAAGGGGCTATATGGTATGGTCATTATACTGTCCCCTACAGCTAAGGGGCTATATGGTATGATTACTGTGCAGTTCGCTTCAGCTGAGGGCTATATGATATGATCAGTATTCTGAAAATAATATGGTACACGCAAAACAACTTGCAGTATGTACTGTTGTGACTTTTATCCGAATAAAGAATAAAAACAAACTATGCCAGCTCTAGTTAATCATTTCCAGTTATGATTTGCTGATGTTGAGATAAACTACATACTGGCAGTAGTGTTGGCATACTGAAAATATTAGTTAAACATTCTCTGGGGAACCTTTGACCCATTTCATAGAACAAGTAATGTGTGCCTTTATGCCATTCAGTGGAGAGAAAATCATCTGGTTAGCCTTTGGACCCATTTGATGGATATACTATTCCCTGGTCAGCCTTTGAACCATTTGATGGAGAGAAAATTATCATTGCAACCTTTGAACCATTTGATAGAGAGACAATTATCTGGGCAACCTTTGACCCATTTGATGGAGAGAAAGTTATATGTGCAGCCTTGAACAGTTTGATGGAGAGAAAATTATCTGGGGAGCCCAAGACACATTTGGTGGAGTGAAAAGTAGGATATTGACCGTTATTTGTTATGTAAATGGGAAAAGCTGTTAATTATAGGTATTTTGGTTCATTGAACTCCACTTATGTATGGGAAGTTGCTCGTCTAATTAATGGTGTCAGTAGTCTAGTGTGTATATTAGATTAACCATTACTGTGTCTCCAAAGATTATTAATTATTCAACAAGAGTATACTACGTGGTAATGTATAGGTCTGAGTTAGTAGAACTGTGGCGACTGGCCTGGTCTACATTATGAGCTTTTCAAAACAGAAAATTGTCTGGACGTTTTTAGAATTACAGGGTGATTGTTCTAAAAATAATTGTAGTTTATGATTTTAATGACATCTGAAGGTGCCCCACCATTGACATCTAGAACCCATACATTTACTTTGCCATCATTGTTTTCTCTTCAAGAAAAATCACTATTTTTGGAGCGGTCAGACTTCAAGAATATCACCAGCAATTAAGTATTAAGTTAATAGCCTTAAAAAAGTGTATTTAATCATAAATGTGTTTGAAAAGTATGTTGGAGAGATTGGATGTATGACAGAACAATGCAGAGCAAGGCTCAGGGAAATTGCCGGTTTTATCGGTTCTAGACCAAAATGATGGATTTTGGACCGATTCAGATTACCAAAAACTAAAAAATCTGTCCGAAATGTGGAATGCCAGTCCGAAAACCCGAATAAATTGATTTTTTAAAATGCAAAACTACATTAACTGTAGCTGTTTAACAAGCACATTTTTAATTGAACCAGATTTGTAATTGTAATCACGTGACCATAACGTGTGATAAATTAGCAACTAAGAGTTCATTTAAACCCTCAGCCTTTGAATGCCTCCGTGCATCCGTGGCCAGTATGGTAAAGACGCTGCGAAACATTTTGGTCTCTTACCACTGCGGGTTCGAATCCCATTGGGAGCTTGACTTTAAATGAAGTCCGTGCTTAGGGCTTGTAGGAGGTATACAGTTCTTTTTAAGTGGGTAGTCTGCAGTTCACAATGAAACAAATAGGCATCTTATATAGGCGAAAATGAGCTGAATATGATGTAAAACACCATTCAACCAACCAAACCTTTCGCCTTAATTCTGGAAGGAGTTCATCACTATTCTCCCCAAACTCGTTATTGCTATTCACTTACAAAAGATTACGGATAAATTGAAAAAAAGCATTTATTATACATTGTATTGTACATGTTGACAGTATGAAATTTTGCTTCCTCTTTAACTATGCTCAAATGTACTTAAACGTTTACTTGCCAACTTCTGCCTCAGTTCTAAATATACAAGATACATGTACTGTTAATTACCTACTTCCTCCTTAGTTGTAAATGTACTCCACATCACATCTACCCATATTCACTGTGCCCTTCCGCCTTCCTTATCCCACTTCTGTAGCAAAGGTCACTATCCTGTCCCATTTCTCCAGCAAAGGTCACTATCTTATCCCACTTCTCCAGCAAAGGTCAGCACCCTGTCCCACTTTTCCAGCAAAGGTCACTACCCTGTCCCACTTTTCCAGCAAAGGTCACTACCCTGTCTCACTTCTCCAGCAATGGTGCACTTCTCCAGCAAAGGTCACTACCCTGTCTCACTTCTCCAGCAATGGTGCACTACCCTGTCGCACTTCTCCAGCAAAGGTCACTACCCTGTCTCACTTCTCCAGCAATGGTGCACTACCATGTCGCACTTCTCCAGCAAAGGTCACTACCCTGTCTCACTTCTTCAGCAATGGTGCACTACCCTGTCGCACTTCTCCAGCAAAGGTCACTACCCTGTCTCACTTCTCCAGCAATGGTGCACTACCATGTCGCACTTCTCCAGCAAAGGTCACTACCCTGTCTCACTTCTCCAGCAATGGTGCACTACCCTGTCGCACTTCTCCAGCAAAGGTCACTATCCTGTCCCACTTCTCCAGCAATGGTGCACTACCATGTCGCACTTCTCCAGCAAAGGTCACTACCCTGTCTCACTTCTCCAGCAATGGTGTACTACCCTGTCGCACTTTTCCAGCAAAGGTCACTATCCTGTCCCACTTCTCCAGCAATGGTGCACTACCATGTCGCACTTCTCCAGCAAAGTTCACTATCCTGTCCCAATTCTCCAGCAAAGGTCACTTTTTTTTACAGGGACTTGTATAGAGAAAAACTTAAAAAATCGGAGGTTTAATATTTTGCATTTACTATAAGCTTATGGTCCTCTACCAAGCCTGTTGAAATGGTGATCCTGGGGTCACATTTGGCCCCGCCCCAGAGGTCACATGTTTTACAAAGACTTACATAGGGATTTTGTTTTAAAAAAATCTTCTTCTCAGAAACAGCTTGGTAAATTTTGACCAAACTTCGCCTGTTGAAATGGTGATCCTGGGGTCACATTTGGCCCCGCCCCAGAGGTCACATGTTTTACAAAGTCTTACATAGGGATTTTGTTTTAAAAAAATCTTCTTCTCAGAAACAGCTTGGTCAATTTTGACCAAACTTCGCATGGATGATTCTTAGGTGAATGTTTTTCAAATTTGTTAAAATTAGATAAACAGGAAATCCAAGATGGCCGCCATAGAATTTTTTATATTACTTCTTGTACACTGGGAAGCTAAGGCCGGGGTTCAAATCCCACTGGAGTTCGTTTTTTTTATTATTCAGTTTTATTGTCATTCCTGTTTGGATGCATTTTTTCTTTTGTTTACTTTTTTAAAGTTTGTATATAAGATTGTGCATGATTTACATAGACTTATATAGGGAAAACTTAAAAAATCTTCTCTGAAATTATAAGAGCCGGAGGTTTAATGTTTTGCGTTTGCTATAGGCTTATGATCATCTACCAATTTGTTCAAATTGTCACATTGGGGTCAACTGCTTTACATAGACTTGTATAGGGAAATACTTATAAAATATTCTTCTGAAACTTCAAGAGTCAGAGGTTTAATATTTTGCATTTACTATAAGCTTATTAATGGTCCTCTACCAAACTTGTTCAAATGGTGATCCTGGGGTCACATTTGGCCCTGCCTCTATGTTTTACACATACTTATACAGGGATACTCTTAAAAAAAAAGTCTTCTCAGAAACCGTGAGTGAGCTTGGCCAATTTTGACCAAACTTCACATAGATGATCCTTCGAGAAATGTTTTCAAATTTGTTAAAATAAGTTAAACGTGACATCCAAGATGGCCAACATAGAAAAATCTTTGAATTACTTCTTGCATACTGGGAAGCTAGGGCCGTGGGTTCAAATCCCACTGGAGGTAAAAAAATAAAAAATAAATTCTTCATTTTTAGCTCGACTATTCGAAGAATAGTGAGAGCTATCATACTCACCACGGCGTCGGCGTCGGCGTCCCCAGCTTCACCTTAAAGTTTTTGTGCAATAGATTTATAACTTAAATACTGTTCAAGCTATTGCACAAAACTTTATACTAATGTTTCCCATCAAATTCTGTACCTTATCCAATAATCCCGATAACTCTTCCTTGCATTTTGACAAAATTATGGCTCTTTGATTGTCATGTCTTTACCTTAAAGTTGTTGCGCAATATATTTATAACTTCAAAACTACTCAAGCTATTGCGTTACAACTTTATACTAATGTTTCCCATCCAATTCTGTACCTTATCCAACAATCTCCATAACTCTTGCATTCATTTTAACAAAATTATGGCCCTGAATTGATAACAAATGATAACAAATGTCATGTTTACATAGACGTATATAGGAAAATCACTTCAAAATCTTCTCCAAAACAAAATGGGCTGCAGCTTAGATATTTTTTATGCAGCAACTTCTAGTAGTCCTCTACCAAGTTTGCTCAAATGGTGACCCTGGGGTCAGAATTGAACCCGCCCCGGGAGTCAATAGAGGTAAAACATGAGGGTGTGGGTGGGCCACCTGAGTCATAACTTAGTAACCGTTGAGATCCCCACCCTATAACCATATATACACTTACTGGGCATGAACAGACGGATATAACCACCCAACCAGCATAGACCTCGGTCTGCTTCCCCACCCCTGGACATAGTCCCTCTGTCATAACTTGGAAACCATTGAGATCCCACACTATAACCATATATACACTTACTGGGCATGGACAAACTTATACAACCACCCAACCACCCAACCAGCATAGAACCCGGACTCCTTCTCCACCCCTAAGGACATAACCCCTGGGTTATAACTTGTAAACCGTTGAGATCCCCACCCTATAACCATATATACACTTACTGGGAATGAACAGACGGATACAACCACTCAACCAGCATAGACCCCGATATCCTTCCCCACCCCTGGTGACATAGCCCCTGGGTCATAACTTGTAAACCGTTGAGATGCCTACCCTATAACCATATATACACTTACTGAGCATTAACAGACGGATGCAACCATCCAGACAGCGCAGACCCTAGGCTTCTTCCCAACCTTTGTGGACCTCAAACATTACAAATAATTTGATATTTTTAGCTCGACTGTTCGAAGGATCTTATGGGGTATATATGTCAAAGTTCATGGTCATAAATTGAGTTCATGTGTTTGATAGGCCCTTAGCATCAGGTTAATGTTTACGTCCGCATTTCTTGACATATGCATGTAAATAACTTTAACATTTTTTATCTAATCATCATCAATCTTACACACTTTATTATAAATGGGACAATGATGGTATCTATTGAGCTCAATATCATAGGACGAAATGTCAAGGTGACAAAGGGGTCAAAGGTCAAATGCATTTGCATATACTTTTAACATATTTTCTTCAATTTTACAACTTTAATATAAAAAGTTGCATTATGTATCCTTTGAAAGGGTTATTATGAAATAACCTCCGTGTCATCACAAAAAAAACTGTGGCCCTTGATTTAATGAAAATTCCAATGTTCTCGCCCCTTTGATTTCACTTTGTTTTTTTCTGATGGTATGCCGGGTGTAACATTGGTATCATTGGTTGTTCTCTGAAAATTCGAATAGTCGAGCTGCGCTGTCCTCTGACAGCTCTTGTTATTATTGTTTCCTGATTGGATACGTTTTTCCTTTTGTTAATTTTTCTTTTGTATATAAAGAGTTTGCATGTTTTACATAGACTTATATAGGGAAAACTTAAAAATAGTTAAATGGTTAGCACGGAGTTATGGGTTTACATTTCGGTTGAGGATGTTGTTGTGTTTTACACTTGTAAAAAGGTATTAAAAGAAATTTAATGATACAACTCCTTGATATAAGAGCCATTTTAGCTTGTAGAGCATCCACAGGCCCTCTTGTTCTCTTGTTTTTTATTATTATTAATGATCGCTAACCCCTGGTCTATTAAGTTTGCTCATTTGAAGTCGCTGGTGTCAAAGATGGCTACAACCACTTGATCCAAAATTTGTATGTAGAGATTTGTATGTTTTTGCATAGGCTTACCTAACAAAAGACTTAAAAACATCTTCAATCAGCATTTGCGAGAGGACAATTTTTTCATAATTATAATTAATTAGATTTAGTTTAAACATATTTATTTTACATCGATTGCGAAACAGGTTATTGCAACTTAGATGGCTTCCTGAGTAGAACCAGTACTAAGCAATGTTGATTAATTATCTTGCTAAAGGATAAATAACGTGGCCGCTGCGAGGATCGAACCCACGACCCCACGACCTCTCGATTCTGAGTTCGGCGCTCTACCACTGGACCACGCACTCCACAGTGATTTTTAGATCACCTGAGCCAAAGAATCAAGGTTATCTGTTGCGATCACTCATCGTCAATCGTCATCCGTCGTTAACTTTTGCTTCAAACGACTTTTTCTTAGAAACCGTTTTCTCAATTTTGGCCAAACTTCACAAGGATGGTCCTCAGATTAGTGCTTTTCAAATTTGTTCTAATGAGGTCCGTGCAACATCCAATATGGCTGCCATTACCATAAAATGTAAAAACCATAAAAAGTATTATCAATAATTGCAGGACAGATTTCAACAGCTTTTTTGTTTTAAATAATCGCCAAGGCATATATTTTCAATGAGGTGTTTTCACACCATTCCATGCCCATTAACATTGAGCGAAAAAAAGGAATTTAGCTGGGAGCAGAGGTTATGAAGTCTGCGTATCACATGTAACAGTCAAAAGAATAATTAGGCAAATTGTCATTAGGGTGATTAAACAATACTAAAAACCTTTAAAGGCTCGAGTAATGGAACCACCTATTTGAAATTCAAGTAAAATAACAAAGGTATTTGAGAATGTACCACCGATATCTGTACATATCTGGCCCAGCGATCTCCAAAGATCGGAATGAATAACAGTTCTGATTGCAAGCACGCAGCAAACATTCAGATATAATTCCTGTCGACTCAAAGAAACATGATATGGCCCAGGAGTTGCTTCATGATACTACAAATCACAGCCACTCCCATTTCCACCAAAATCCTCACACATTTTGGTTAAATTATCCAAAATCCTGTTCTGTTTTAAACTTCATAGTTTTAATTTCAGGTTTTGTGTCCGCAATCACTTTGAAGCAATCACAGAAATTGCCGTGCTTATTTGGCGAATATTAAGGAAATATTTGAATTGCTTATTAGGTGTCGGTAATATGTTTGATCTAATGGTAATTTGTAATTTAAAACATGAGAAAAATGTCTTAAAGAAATCACAACACCCTAACGCAATGGCACCGTAGATACAAAGGAAGGCACACGTTGTGTTTATGGTGCACTTGTTTATAACAAGGGCACCTGCAACTCTTAAATCTCAAATTATTAAGGGTAATAAATTTGGAATACAATATATAGGATCCTTCGGCAGGAAGAACATATCTAAGAGAAGAAAGCAGAAGACTCTATTTTAATGAATCTGTTCATGTGAGGTAATATTAGAAATAACACCTCTCAAGACCATAGCACTGGCATAATCGGTATCTATTTAGCTCCACATGATAGGGCTTGATGTTCCCAAAACTAATCAGTAAGCAATAATATTCCTTTTTGCGGCCGCCACAATGCTATAAACGAACGCTAGTTTGAATGACAATACATACAGTAAATGGGATACTTCCTAGAAAACACAAAAAATAAATCAACTTCTCAACCTGTGTGCATTTTAAAGTTTGATATTCCAGCTAATAAATTGAGGTCCAATGAAATATTGCTCAGTGTTACATTTAATATCACCAATGGAATTAGCTGAACGTTGAACTTTACAACTAGAACAGAAGCAAACACGTTAACACTTTAGCTTTACTAAATATAAATCTGTTTTAATAATTCATTATTGTTTTCATACACAAAAATAAAAACTCAAATAATCAAAAACCTGTTTCTAACTGTGCATAATGTTAACAGCATACAACATCTTCATTGGACGTAACTCATCATCTGACGTCACTTATTGGTGAAATTGTATGTCTAACCATGATTTACTGTTATCTATACAAATTCCACTCCACCTCCTAATATACATATATTCTTGGAAAAGTCATGAACTGCTGTTAAGAACCAGCAACACTATGTACACTACCTACATGCCCCGAGGACTTCTCAGTTTGTCAGTTCGTGGCCAAACTCATAGTTTCTAAGCCGACATCCCATGTGATTTTTTGCCATCTCTGCGAGGCAATCTGCTCTGACATCAACAGACATGTTGCAACATTGTGCTTAATAACGCACGCCATTAGCAAACAGTTTTTAAACATCGCAGAAGTAACACATATCCCCAACATAGATACTTACATACATGTATCTGACGAAAGATGTTAGGAACGTGTACCCAAACAGATTCTGTAGAATCTAAACCCCAATACGTAATTAAATCTTTCAAATATATTAGAGATGCCTTCAAAATATACGACACAGGTTAGATACAAACAAATGTATAATGTTCCTCTCTACAAAAGCTGATACGATGAAAAGGAGATAATCAATAATCCAATCACGACCAATATGCCATACATGTTTCTCTGTGTTATATCCCACACAATTCATAATGATTATATACATTTCTGCTACACACATTTTAGAGCGTCTCCGTGGCCGAATGGTTAACAACGTTGCGTTGTAAACCGTCTGGCCTCTCATCGCTGCGGGTTCGAATCCCACTGGGAACTCGACTTGTAAGTGAGGAATTGTCAATTCTTACGGATGGCGGGAGGTGTACAGTACTGGTTCTAGCCAGGAAAAGTTGGTGGTCTGCCTCAACCACAAAAAATCGACCGTCATATATAACCTTACATTTGTTGAAAATGACGTAAACACCATACAGATAAACAAAACAAACAAACAAAAGCTACACACATTTTATGAAGCAAATCCCTTTCTACAATTTTAGGCCTTACTTTCGTTTTGATCAGGCTTAATAACTAGGACATGAGGTTCTGATTCATCATCACACCCAAACTTAAAACTGTAATCTTACCCCTATATTTGGACCAAGGTTAATTTTTTTTTTTAATTGTTCTATTATTATTTTTTCTAATTGTTGTTTAACATTGTGTGAAGAATTGACTGATTGACTATTTTGTTTAAAGTCATTCACTATAATGGTATATTATATATTCTGTGATGAATTATAGAAATTTCCCAGTTTGAGCAAATCTATAACATATCCCTTCCTCTACTGTGATATCTCGCCTAGTGTGCAAGATAGCACAGTAGTCAAATGTTATGAACTAAACGATAGACGTCACGATATTACGTCACGAATTGACGTCTGATATTACTCCGCGCTGTCGCCAAAGGAGTGACAGAAGAAGGAATACTTGTGTCAAAAGACGACTGGAAAGAAATTCATCACAGAATATATATTATATAGTTTAATTAACATTTTTGTCGTCATACGGAAAATAATTCACTCGTGAGAAATATTCTTGCGATATAGAAACTCGTGCGAAAACGCACTCGTTTCTATATCGCAAGAATCTTTCTCACTCGGGAATTATTTCCCGTATCACTTCAACAATGTTAATTAAACTCTATATATATATTAGATGTAAACAATTATAATCGTATAGTCGTGAGGGTTTGTGTTTTTATATCAGTCTGTGTTTATATTGTAGATGTGGCAACTTCCATACGTGTCATGGAGAGTGGTTTCAAGGATCTTCGGATAATGACATGTGTCAAAACTTTAATGAGCGTTATGTTGTCACGTTGGACTTTGAGTGTACATTTTGTTGTATAACTGATAACTGTAACGTTCCGGTACATCATCTTTCGAAACCCTTTACAGGGACCACTACTAGTATGTAATATACACTTACGTAACAATGATGCGAGCTCCTTTTATATAATTTGGTATTGTGTTGTTTTTTCTTTACCGTATTGTTTATGACCTGAACATGTGTTGTCAGAGCGTGTTTTTGTAAATTACCATTGCTTATTCTCGTGCAACGTTACAATTTGTATAATATGTGAAGTACATATAATTATTTATCACATACCATGGCTTCTAGGAGTGTAATAAAACAATGAGAAAAATGGTCCTTTAGAAATCACACTACCTAAACACAATGGCACCGTATATCCGCATTGTACAACAAAGAGCAAATTAACTATACAATGAAAAGGACGATACACAACACAAATACTGGAAAAGACAGGGTTAACGACTTGGAACGGTCAGTAGGCAATATGGCCCACAGGTTAGCTTAAATAGATCTTAAGTGTACACAACCTCGCTATTATACTGTCTTCTACGCTCAAATTGACAAGACAGTGTAAATGAAAATGTCTAACAATCAAGTCCAAATCCAGAGAAATTAGGAAACGATACACGTGTATGTCGTTTTAAAAAGCCATGATTTCTTTTCGTAATACACTAATGTAATTATAGATGCAAATGAGGACCGAATCACTGTGTTTGTTTAATGTAAACGATTTAATCCCAATTGTTTGCATGGTATATCATACAATGCATGTTAGTAACGTTAAATTTGGTTTAAGGAGTCACATTATTTGTAGTGCGAACGCGTTACAGTCACATAACGTATAAACTGACGTCGTGTAAACAACAAAACGACGTTATGATTTCTCGTACAAACTGCCGCCGTATCAAGGTAAATTTACAACATTAAAGTGAAACAATCACGTCGTAGGTGTGTTATGTGATAACTAGAATCTTACATTCGTGACTGTATTGTTGATTGAACTCGTTGGATAAAAAAGATTGTTTTATCCAGGTCGTTTATTTAAACGTACACAATCACTCATGTAAGATCCTTTATATACAATAGTACAATATACACTTATTTATTTCGAGTAATTTAAGTTTTTGGCCCATAATACAATTAACATAGCATATTATACAACTATACAGCAATGTGACAAAAGTAGATAATGAGACAAACACATATAGTAACAAACATTGAACAATATAGTATAATGGAATACAAAGAGTTAGAACTTAGAAGAAAGGATTTTACTTACTAGACATTTCATATACACATTTGGACAGATGCGTTAACTTCTAAGGATATGTTGCACTAATTAAATTATAGAAAACAAATACTATTAAAGTTGCCATCTATGACTTCGAAAAAGTATTGTTTGCGTCAATCAGCATAATACGAACATTTCATACCAGCATTTCGGGAGAGTTATATATCACACATATGCTATGTTCATATGGGATATTATTGTGTCTGCCTGTTTCAACAAAAAGAGATGGCACCGAACATCTAAGTTGAGACAATACAATTTCAAATTTCAATGGTATTTTTAATTTTAGATACCGTTCAACATCCAAATGTGTTGTTAAACTGTTGATAGTGAATAGCTTTGCTCGACTGGTTTGTGTCGCTACGACAATTTTTTGAAAGGCACTATCTATTAAACCAGAAATAAGAAATATCTCATCACCTACATCTTCTGAAATCCACACAAAACCAAAACCATGTTTGAATAGTAAGGATTTAACACGTGATTTCCATGTTACTCTTCCAGCCTCATCAAGATATCTAAGCCTAACAAAACGCTGTTTGGGGTACCTTGTACTGTTCATTTAAATAAGATGTAGCCAATAATTTATACTTTTACAATAATAAGTAATAAAAAGAGGTAGCATTCATCATGAGCAAAAGCGTGAAATGTATTTTTGTAAAATTTTAAATATCTACAACAAAATTTGTTATGAGAATTTTCAAATTGTGGTGAGTCCCCATAGTTTTGATCCAAATGTTAAAGTCCCCATAGTTTTGATCCAAATGTTAAAGTTCCCATAGTTTTGATCCAAATGTTAAAGTCCCCATAGTTTTGATCCAAATGTTAAAGTTCCCATAGTTTTGATCCAAATGTTAAAGTCCCCATAGTTTTGATCCAAATGTTAAAGTCCCCATAGTTTTGATCCAAATGTTAAAGTTCCCATAGTTTTGATCCAAATGTTAAAGTCCCCATAGTTTTTATCCAAATGTTAAAGTTCCCATAGTTTTGATCCAAATGTTAAAGTCCCCATAGTTTTGATCCAAATGTTAAAGATCCAAATGTTAAAGTTCCCATAGTTTTGATCCAAATGTTAAAGTCCCCATAGTTTTGATCCAAATGTTAAAGTCCCCATAGTTTTGATCCAAATGTTAAAGTCCCCATAGTTTTGATCCAAATGTTAAAGTTCCCATAGTTTTGATCCAAATGTTAAAGTCCCCATAGTTTTGATCCAAATGTTAAAGTCCCCATAGTTTTGATCCAAATGTTAAAGTTCCCATAGTTTTGATCCAAATGTTAAAGTCCCCATAGTTTTGATCCAAATGTTAAAGTCCCCATAGTTTTGATCCAAATGTTAAAGTTCCCATAGTTTTGATCCAAATGTTAAAGTCCCCATAGTTTTGATCCAAATGTTAAAGATCCAAATGTTAAAGTTCCCATAGTTTTGATCCAAATGTTAAAGTCCCCATAGTTTTGATCCAAATGTTAAAGTCCCCATAGTTTTGATCCAAATGTTAAAGTTCCCATAGTTTTGATCCAAATGTTAAAGTCCCCATAGTTTTGATCCAAATGTTAAAGTCCCCATAGTTTTGATCCAAATGTTAAAGTCCCCATAGTTTTGATCCAAATGTTAAAGTTCCCATAGTTTTGATCCAAATGTTAAAGTCCCCATAGTTTTGATCCAAATGTTAAAGTCCCCATAGTTTTGATCCAAATGTTAAAGTCCCCATAGTTTTGATCCAAATTTTAAAGAAACTAACCCTCCAAATAACAGAACAATTATACAACAAAACCATTTATCAAAACTCTAGCCAGGTGTTCAGGTCATATAATAATGTGTATGTGCCGGTTAAAAGTAAAGGTTTATTGAAGGATATTTAAAATACCGTGATTGAATATACGTAAAATGAATTATGAGTTGGTAACTCTTAATTCTATAGAGTTTGGATTCTCGAAATAGGTAAACTATATATATGTATATACCTCGTCGTCGGTAGGCTAAGAAATGGTGTACATACTCGTATATTGTAAAATGTGGCTGTTGTTGGCGGGATAGCTACTTTAAGATTAGCGCCGCCATAGTATCAACTAATTTAAAAAATGCATACTGATCAAAGAAACCGACATTTCTTTGAAGTCTGTACAGTGATATAAATCGATTTTTTACTTTAGGATGTAAGCATATTTTTTGCTTTAGTCTATATTAGTTTTTGGGGTGATGCATATCCATATACTTCATTTGCAATCTAATACAGATTGAAGATGAAAGACATTTTTTACTTCAGTGTACATTTTACAATGATGTAAGAGAAGACGTTTTTAAAGATCAGTTTTCAAATAGACAGTTTAATATATTAAATGATGTGGATAAACTTATATATCTTGTCAGAAACGTTCCAAGAAAAGTAGCTAAATACATTGTTAAAGCTTATATGAGAAGAAGAAATGCATTATATAACTGATATCATTCCAATCAATATAATATTATGCAAAAGTTTAACATGTTTTATTTATTAATTGATAATGTTTAAAATGCCAACATAATTTCACGTGAAAATTATATTACTTGTATTGTATAGGTGACTTATAGGTCCATTGGGCCGGGTGTTGTGTTTAAATTTCTATTATTGTATATTATGTTACATGTACACATGTCACTTTAATAAAATATTTACTTACTTACTTACTTACTTATACTTATGTAAAATTTTGCTTTCATTTTAGATTAATTTGTATACCAGTTCTAATGCAAAAGTTCGAAATAATATTTATCTGAGAGCGTAGGAGTCTTACGGCTATCAGTGCAGTTTATCGTGTCATATACCAATGCTCAAATATTGAACACTTTTCTGTTGCCCTAAAAGTGAATATGAGTCATCAAAATGATCTGATATTATGATTAATATGTTGTAGAAGGTTTCAAAATCTATAGTGTTAACCAACACTTCATTGCACAATTCTTATACCATGCTTATTAAAATGATGATACCACTCAGTTTGGAGACATATTCATTAGATGTATTACTGTGTTTGAATCTAAGGTTTTCCAAAATAATGTTTGTGTTATACCGCGATTCTGTTTAGTTCTTATTTCTCCTGCAATTCATTTATTTTTTTACACAACAGTAGTTATAAAAGTCGAACATGAAAATATGGCAATCATAGAGCGCATTCAACCAAAATACGCATTCAATAAATAAGATCACGAAAAATATATAAATTATTACAGCCTCTGTTTGATTGAGACTGTTCGTGAACGAAAGTGAATAATGCTAACTACCGTCCGTTCACGCCATCTAGCCCCGGTCGAGCAGAACTCGATATTTAAAATACCAATAGCACGAAATTTTGAGCCATTCCGAAGATGGTATTTTACTGTTATCGTTGTTTACACAGTTGCGTTAGTATTTAAATTGTAAATACTTATGTATGTACTGTTATCATTTTTCACAATATTATATTGGTATTTAAATTGAAATATGTATTTTACGCTCGTACCGTGACTGTTGTTTACAATCTTGTATTAGTATATAAATTGTAAATATGTATATATTGTTATCGTTGTTCACAATATTGTATTAGTATCTAAATTGTAAATACTTAGTTTACTGTCATCTTTAAGCACCTATGACCGTTTTTGAATGCAAGGTTGAATTATCAACTTGCATTCATAGTCATTGCTTTTAGCGCCTCCTCATCGCCATCTGGCGGATAACCTACATTTTTTCTCATAAATCGAGGCTTCAAGTCATACATGCATGCTGATCTATGCTAGACGAACGTATTGGATGCTGAAAACAACTATAATGCAAATAAGCAGGTCGAGAAACTCTACAAAAATCTCATTATGTATGGGTTGTGGGCGATTTTTTTTCCAAACGAGTTTTTGCAAGATGTTTTCTCATCAAGGGGAAACACGATGTCACGTCACACGCACCTTTGCTTGACAGTGTTATATTCGCGCAAGGAGTCCAAACTAAACGAGATTTCCGGGGGAAGAGTTGTTTCAATATATTTAGAGTTGTTTCAATATATTTATCATGTATAATTGTATATAGCAACAACTATTTCAAAAGGGTTTTAGTGATTCACGTTGTTAGTGAATTAATATTAGTGATAAGATGAAATAAAGAAACATGTTTAGACATTAGACACCACTGGATTGTTATTCTGTTGGAATATAGTATATATAGAAATCTTGTTATCGCTAAAATTCTGTATTGATCAAAAATGTCATACATTGTATAGTTCAGTGTCTAGTTGTGCAAGAACGTTAACACGTGTCTCTACGTCAATGACGTCACAATGTTATTAAAATCCGTTTTTTTCACTGATCGCATTTGTTAAGTTGTTTTATCAATCAGTGTCTGTCTCAGTCAACGCTGACAGTTTTAACAAAATTACGTCATCCAAAATAGCCACATCACTGACCGTTTTGACCTCATGACGTCATCTAATTTGGAAAGCCCGTGTTTGACCAGGTTCTGATCAAAATCTATTCATTCATAACAAGTGTCAAGCTCCAGATTATCTTAGTTTTCATTCATAACATGTGTCAAGCTCCAGATTATCAGTTTAAACCGAGTTGCATTTTGTTTAATGTTTATTTTTATTTGCATGCATATTTTAAAAAATGTTTTCATGTCCATTTTCAAAAATATATTATGGAGTCTATTTATTTTCTCTGTAATATTTGGTGAATTCGGGCACTGTATTTACAAAAAGATTTAATGTTTTGTTTGTAAACATGTAAAATTATGAAACTGCACATGGCTGTGGCATTTTACCCAACTTCGTCCAGCTAGGTTCTGTTTGTGTCTTGTTGTTGTTGTTTTTTTCATCAAATTTATGGTCACTTTTACCCTTGTATTTACTTATAGTCAATTTCAATCCTTTCTTCCACCTATAAATTTGTATTTTTATTTTTTAGTAAGTACTACAGTAAAGTTTATTTTCAATGTGTGGGACAGACTCAGGGAAGTTGAATCAACGGGTAGTGCCTCTTGTTAAGTTATTTATCTCTACAGCAGAAGGCGTTTTCTAAGTAACGCAACTGAACTTGGACAAGTTCAAAACCAGTAGCATCAGACTAGACACATCAGTGTTATCTAGCCTTTGATTTTTTGAAAAATGTTTTTCAGTAGGCCTTAGACTATTCAAGCCAGTAGAGTGATACGGGCAGGCCCTCGTGTGCATCTTGTTCTCGGAATACTACTTATTACACGCCACTATGTAAATGACATAATTTTAGACATGGATGTCATCTTGTGTGACAGCTTGGCCATACAACACAGATCTGTCTACCCATCAGCACTTTCATAAAATACTATTCCAGTCTAGATTTGAAACAGTTTAATGACAAGTGATCACAATATTATATATTTGGAATGGATCGACCCTCTAAGATTTTTGTAGATCTTGGATGGTCAATACCAAGCCTAGTTGCACCTGTCATTGCCGTGTTCTGGTTGAATGCATTTTGGTAGAGTTATGACCCCTTAAATGTTTTAATACACTAACTTTGTCCAGACTAGTTCTCCTGAACCTCCGGCTGGATTTAAACGAAACTTTGCATGATGATCAGTACCACGACTTATTGTGTATATCATCGCCATGTTCAGGTTGAATTGATTTTTGAAAGAGGTAAGGCCGCTTATACATAAACTTTATTTTGAGCCAGTAGAGCGTCCACATGCCTTCTTGGGCCTCACGTCTGAAATATGCTATCATTTAGTTTAAACGTATTTTATTCATTGTATTTACAAGTTAAGCATATATACAATAACAACAAATAAAGGATGGGAACGTAATGCTTATTAAGTTCCTTTCTTTTCCTTATGCTATCAGTTGGCCTCGTTAACATGATAGGTCCTTCATTTTTCATCCGATCTTTATCAATCTTTACGAGATTGTTAATATCAATGAAAGCACGGGCGAGTTCGAAAACCAGCCAGATTGGAACATTTGAACTGGAGTTATGGCCCTTGATGTAGTTAAAATTTCTATATTTTGCCTCATTGACGAGATAGGGTCTTCATTTTTCATCCGATATTTTTCAAACTTTACCAAATTTTTGATATTAATGAAAGCTAAGATGCGTTCGAAAACCAGCCAGATCGGACCATTTAAACCGGAGTTACGACCCTTGATTTTCTGAAATATGCTATAATTTGACCTCGTTAGCACTATAGGATTTCATTTTTCATCCGATCTTTTTCAAACTTTACCTGAATGTTGATATCAATCGGACCATATGCACCGGAATTATAGCCCTAGATTTTCTGATATACGAGTATGCTATAATTATGATAGGGCCTTCATTTGTCATCCGATCGTTTTCAAACTTTGCATGATGGTTTATATCAATGAAAGGTCAGATGAGTTCAAAACCAGCCAGATTAGACCTGTAACACCAGACCAGAGTTATGTCCCTTAATTTAGTTAAAAAGACTGTATTTTGCTTCTTTTAGACGATAGGGCCTTCATTTTTTATCTGATCTTTACCAAATTTTACCAGATTGTTACTATCAATGAAATCTTGGATAAGTTTGAAAACCAACCAAAGAGATTTGTAACACCGGAGTTATGGTCCTTGAATTAGTTCAAAGATGCTGTATTTGCCTCGTGATGACGACAGAACCTTCATTTGGCCGAATTGTATCGAAACTTTGCAGAGATTATTAGTAACAAGCCTAGTTGTACATATTTTCACTGTGCCCCGGTTGAATGATTTGGCGGAGTTATGGCCCTTTAAAAGTTTTAATACACAAACTTTGTCCCGGCTAGTTTTCCTGATCCCCTGTCCGGATTTAAACGAATATTGGCGGGAATGATGACTGCCAAGTCTAGTTGCACATATCATCGCCGTGTTCCAGTTGAATACATTTATGACCCTTTAAAGGTTTTAATACACTAACTTTGGACGGACTAGTTCTACTGAACCACTGGCCAGATTTCAGCAAAACTTGGCAAGGATGATCAGTATCAACTTCTCCTTGGACAAGTTTGACCAAATTTCACCTGGATGATACTGAGGTCAAATTATTCCAAAAGTATACAAATTAGGTCAATACGACATCTAAGATGGCCGCCATTTACATATATGGTCAAAACTTTCTCTCAGTAACCGCTGAACAGATTTTGACAGTTTTTATTTAGATTATTATTATTTAGTTATTTTGATCGCCAACTCCTAGACTACAAATGTTGTACGAAAGAAGTTCCTATACCTCGGGCTATACCTCGGGGTTCCAAAGTTTGTGTATGGAGATCTTACATGTTTTACATAGACCTATTTATAGGGCATTTGTAAACGACATCTCCTCAGAAACCGCTTGACCAATTTTGACAAATATCACGTGGATGATACTGATGTCAATGCCTTCTAAAGTCATATAAATTAGGTCAATCCAAGATGGCCGCCATTACCATATATATTCAAAACCTTAAAAAATCTTCTCAAGAACCGCTGAAAAGATTTTGACGGTTTTTATTTATAAATGATCGCCATACCCTAAACTACAAAATTATACAAACGAAGTTCCTAGGGTCAAAAGTGGCTGTGCCCCGGGGTTTCAAAGTTTGTATATGGAGATTTTACATATTTTACATAGACTTATATAGGGAATTTAAAACACCTTTCTCTCTAAAAGCACAAGATGTAGATCTCTCATATATTGTATGAGGTCCTCTACAAAGTTTGTTCAAATGATGACCCTGGGTTCAAATCTTGTCCCAGCCTGGGGGTCACAGTTTTACATAGAATAGTATTGGAAACTCTTTGAAAAAATCTTATTCTCCAAAACCGCTTGGTCTGTTTTGACCAAACTTCACATGAATGAACCTTAGATCAATCATTTTCAAATTTGTTGCATTTAGTGCAACGCCACATCCAAGATGGCCGACGTTGGGTGGAGTGGGACTGGAGGGTGTGGGGGTAAACAACATCTCCTCAGAAACTGTTAAGCCAATTTTGATCAAATTTCACACGGACGATACTGAGGTCAATGTCTTTCAAAGTCATACAAATTAGGGCAGTGCAACATCCAATATGACCTTAAAAACCTTAAAACAATCTTCTTCTCAAAGAACCGCTGAACAGATTTTGACAGTTTTTATTTATAAATGATCGCAAACTACTATACTAAAACAGTTGTATAAAGGAAGTTCCTAAGGTTAAAATTTTCAGACGTTTTCTATGATGGAGGTCAAAGATCAAGGTCAATGTCACAATGACCTAATTTTGGTACGCGACACACCGCTATCCCAAGATGTATTCACATACCAAGTTTAGTATCTCTAAGTGTTATAGTATTGAAAATACGGTCCGGACAAGCATTTTCTTTGACAGAGGTCACAGATCAAGGTCACAATGACCTTATTTTGGTATGCGACACATCGCTATCCCAAGATGTATTCACATACTAAGTGTTATAGTATTGAAAATACGGTCCGGAAAAGCATTTTCTATGACAGAGGTCACAGGACAAGGTCAAGGTCAAAGTGACCTTATTTTGGTACGGGACACACCGCTAACCAAAGATGTATCCACATCCCAAGTTTGGTATCTCTAAGTGTTATAGTATTGAAAATACTGTCCGGACAAGCATTTACTGTGACAGAGGTCACAGGTCAAGGTCACAATGACCTTATTTTGCTACGCGACACACCGCTATCCCAAAATATATTCACATACTAAGTGTTATAGTATGAAAATACGGTCCGGACAAGCATTTTCTATGACAGAGATCACAGGTCAAGGTCAAGGTGATGGTGATCTTATTTTGGTACGCGACACACCGCTATCCCAAGATGTATGCACACACCAAGTTTGGTATCTTTAAGTGTTATAGTATTGAAAATACGGTCCGGACAAGCATTTTCTATGACAGAGGTCACAGGTCAAGGTCAAGGTGACAATGACCTTATTTTCGCGACACACCGCTATCCCAAGATGTATTCACATACAAAATTTGGTATCTCTAGGTGTTAAAGTATTGCAAATACGGTCCGGACAAGCATTTTCTATGCATTTTCTATGACAGAGGTCAAAGTCAAGGTCAAGGTCACAATGAACTTATTTTGGTACGCGACACACCGCTTTCCCAAGATGTATTCACATACCAAGTTTGGTATCTCTAATTGTTATAGTATTGAAAAAATGGTCCGGACAAGCATTTTCTATGACAGAGGTCACAGGTCAAGGTCATAATGACCTTATTTTGGTACGCGACACACCGCTATCTAAAGTTGTATTTAAATACCAAACTTGGTATCTCTAAGTGTTATAGTATTAAAAATACGGTCCGGACCATTATTTTCTATGACAGAGGTCACAGGTCAAGGTTAAGGTCACAGTGACCTTATTTTGGTACGCGACTCACCACTAACCCAAGATGTATCCACATACCAAATGTGGTATCTCAAAGTCTTATAGTATTGAAAATATGGCCCGGACAAACATTTTCGGAACATTTCCTATGACAGTGTCACAGGTCAAGGTTAAGGTCACTGTGACCTTATTTTGGTTTGCGACACACCGCTGTCCCACGATGTATTCAAATATCAATTTTGGTATCTCTAAGTGTTATAGTATTGAACATACGGTCCGGACAAGCATTTTCTATGACAGAGGTCACTGGTCAAGGTCAAGGCCACAGTGACCTTTTTTGGTATGCGACACACCGCTATCCCAAGATGTATCTACATACCAAGTTTGGTATCTCAAAGTATTATAGTATTGAAAATATGGCCCGGACAAGCATTTTGGACGGACGGACGGACGGATGGAAGGACGGGAGGACGGACCTATAGTCCCCCCTCCCCACAACCCCCACACCTGGATCGGTGGGGGACTGATAATCAATTGCACTTGTTAACTACTTTTTCCTCTTTGTAAAAATTCTCAGGTGAGCAACTCAGGGCCATTTGGATCTCCTGTTTGACAGAATGGGAAAAAATACTACAGACAAGTGGATTTTAGATGTGATTCGGGAAGGCTACAAGTTAGAGATTCTGCAGAAACCTACCTTCCTAGGTATAACAACAATATATTTTAGAAACAGAAATAAAAGATCTTTTAAAGAAAAATGCAATCGAATTTGTGAACAAAAAACCAGATCCAAACCGGTTTTTACACCACGTTATTTCTAATACATAAAAAAAACGGAGAAATGCGCCCTGTGATAAATCTCCAACCCCTAAACAGGTATCTCAACATTTCAAGATGGAGACGTTGTCAAAATTTTAAAATCTGGTAAAAAACGGAGACTGGGGTCTACAGATGAATACTTTCACATAAATATATTCAAAAATCACAGAAAGTATCTAATTTTCTGTTTTCAGGGCATAGTATATCAGTTTCGCTCCCTATTCTTTGGCACAACATCGGCGCCAAGAGTATTCACAAAAGTAATGTCTGTGGTCGCAGCACATGCCCGTCCAAAGAGCATACGTCTAGCAACATATTTAGACGACTGGTTAATAGTCAACGAGTTAAGAAAACAGTTGCTATCAAACCGTGCATCAATTCTCAGTCTCCTCTTTCGACTAGGTCTAATGAATCAAGCTTAATAACCAGTCCAAATATGACATACTCAGCAAAAATAGAAACGTACCGCTTTTAAGCTGTGATTTGCATAGGGTTGACTTTGTTACATTTTGTAGACCAATCTAGATAAAATTTCATCATTTTATACTTACCACTCAATCATTCTGATCAATAGTAATAATCATCAAAAACCAAAGTTTGTCTGTTGCTGCTGAAACATGTTTTATTCAAATTGCGAAATCACTATATTTCTTTTATAAAGGGAAATAATCTGAAAATATTCGTTCTTGAAAGCTGTATGGCTCAAAAATGAGTGAAAAAGATCAGCGTATTTTCTCTGTTTTTGTGGTGATGAGGTCATTCTCGGTTTATTTGAATATAACAAAACTGTGTTAACTCAAAGTTTTAACCACAAGACCCGGAAATGCTGTTTAAACTAAAATAAAAGGGAATAAGTTTGCCCACAAGTTTGAGTCAAAGAAAATTGTTTTCATGACAGTGCTGGCCTTTAACAAAGGTATTGGCATGTAAGATCAAATAAAATATAATTGCATTGTGTCTAAATCTATGGGTAAAGTTGGGGGTGTTTCTATTTTTGCTAAGTATACGTATGAGGCTTGTTCAATATTTAAAACAGTTCTAGGCACAGGTGTCCTGGAAGTTTCGAGGAGATCCAAGCCGGTACGGCGAAGCTAGATTAACCCACTCGAGACAGAATAGAAAGTATGAAAGTGGCTGTAACACATGTATTATTGGGTCCGAACACTGCTAGACAGACATTACATGGTTCTCGTTTGTTTCATAGCTTCTTGCCTACTTCTAATTCCAAATGGCCAATCCAGCTTCATCTGTTACAGAACTGGAACCCATGTCATACACAATTGCAATTACTCCTATGCTAGAATACCATCTGAAATGGTGGTTACAAACACAAAACATTCAGAAGGGTTGTTCTTTACAACGAAGACAATTTCCAATTAGAATGACCACAGATGCGAGTGGGACATGGGGCTAGAGAGTCACATGACAAATTATATAGCACAAGGCCGGTGGTCAAAACTACATAAGCTGCAGCACATAAATTGCCTAGAATGCAAGCTGTAATTTTGACACTGAAACATGTTCTACCTTTCCTGAAAAATGGCAATGTACTGATCATGTCGGACAACACGACTGTGATACAGTACATCAACAAACAGGGTGTACGAAATCATCGAAGAGTTATCTTATGACCTGGGAACTGTGGAATCTAGTTTTCGAGGACACTATATATATATATATATATATATATATATATATATATATGCAGCCCACATATTGGGGAAGACGAATTTATTGGCGGACACGTTGAGTCCCCACTGTATTAAGCAAACGGGATGGTCTACGAACAATACAGTAGCTTGGCAAATTTTCAATCTATGAGGTTATTATTAGACCTGTGTGTCTCGATGGAAAACAAAAAATCATATCTGCTTTGTTCTTGGACTCCTCATCCACAAGCTTATGCAGTAGATGCCCTGTCAGTTCCATGACAGAACATGTATGCTTATGCATTCGAACCAATACAGCTGATTCCAAAAGTGTTAATCACATGCAACAGTTCAAATGCAAAATAATTTAATTACACCGTTTTGGCATCGACATTCACTGGTTCCCACAAATCCTGAAACTGTGGATAGCAAATCCTATTCGACTTTTATCTCTGTGGAAGGGTCACATTAACCACACACATTATTTCTGACCGCACGGCTTTTGTCGACAGAGGTTGTTCTTCAGAAGGATTTCTAAAAACACAAGGAAATTACTTGATGCCTTCTGGAGACAAGGTACTAAAAAGACTATCGATGTAAGTTTAGACAGTCAGTAGCTGGTTTGCTGAACAAAACATTGATCCGTTTTCAGTATCTCTTCAACATTACCTCCTATTGATTTATGTCCCATTGGACAACATATGTTTATAATACGTTTGTTAAAGGGTCTATTTAACGAACGACAACCAGTAAAGAAATTAATTCCTACATGCGATTTATCTCTCGTTATAGGTTGTTTGAAAGACGATCCATTTGAACCGTTAAAGGATGCACATTTGAAGTTCCTGACATGGAAGACCTGTTGTTTCCTTGCTATTACTACTCTCAGCAAATGCAGTGATCTTCAGTCTTTACTAATTGGAGAGGGCAAAGTCAATGTATAGAAAAGGGGAATAACATTCATCAGGAGAAGTTTGGCAAAACAAGATAGACCAAGTCATCAAAATAGAACTATCTTTGTACCTTAATTCACTGATAACAAACTTATCGATCTAAAACGTGCACTGACATATTACTTGAGGCAAACAGAGATGTTTAGAACAGCAGGAAAGGAAGATATTCTTGAACTTTTTCTAGCTATGAAAAACTCATCAACCAAAGATTCTTGGCCTAATGCGTCATCTGAAATTCAAATTGAAACGCAAAACACTAAACCAAATTTACTTACCATACATGCGCCCTATCCTAGAATATGCATCTATTGTGTGGGATGGTTGTTCTGTTTACGATAGAGAAAGACTCGAAAAAGTTCAATATGAGGCTGCTGGCATCGTGACTGGACTAACGCGATCAGTATCCATCAATAACTTATTAACTGAAATTGGATGGTTATCATTATCAGACAGACGCAAAAACTTACTATTTTCTATAAAGTAAATAGTGAAATAATGCCATCGTATTTTACCAATCTATTTCCTTTATTTTTTCAAGAAAACACATATAACCTTAGAAATGGTAACAACTACGAGACCATAACAACACGAACAAAAATATTTCCCAAATCATTTATTCCATCCGCTATTACTATTTTGAACGATCTATCACCCGAAATCAGAAATTTATATCACCAAGTTGCGATATTGTGGGTATGAATCAAAAGAAGCAGAACATTTCATTTTTAAGTGTTTCAAAACCAACGACATGTACTGTTTCAGTCTACTCATCGCTTTCAACTGTTAAATGTGAACGCTTTGTTTTTTGGTAGGGGACACATATCCGACGCGGAAAACAAATTAATTTTTATTGCCTTTCAGATCTACATTAGTGAGACCAAACGTTTCAAACAATAATACATTCTAAAAAATCAATTTTAAGAGTAAATACTGTTCTGACTATCTGTATTGGCAACTTGTCTACTACCTCATCTTCTTCCTTCATAACTTGAATACAGCTTACTCCGTTCCTATTCTTACCCCTTTCATCTTATATCGTAATTATATTTCACAACAATGAACAAAACCTATATCAGCATACATATATTTATCTTTAGTTTGTTTACAATTCTTTGTTAAAAAAATATGTAACTTTTTAGCCATGTACATTTATGTAACACATTGTATTGGGAAGGGTCGTAACTAATGTTGATAGAACTTGTGGCCCGGCCCATTTGCTTACTTACAATAAAATATGTTTAAATCAACCAGTAAAATGTCAGACTATATCAAACTGGCTTGTTAATTTGATAACGTTTAGCTATAAGAAAATAAATAAGTTGGTGATGTCAAGAGACATTCCACTCGTAGTATTGGTCCATCTTGGGCTCTTTTCAAAGATGCATCTTTGAGCTATATAATGGAATCTGCAGATTGGTCTAGGGAGACCACTTTTATTAAACACTAAATGAAAACAGTAAATGTTGATGTCTTAAACGTGTAAAATAAATACACGTGTTATCTCTTATTGGCGGGTATTTGCTGAAAAGAAAGAACAATACCAGGAGAGTTTTCCGGTATAACCATGTATATATTTGAGTGTTTGTATAGTATAATACAAGTTTAAATGCATATAGCGGGAAATAAGCAAAGTTACGTTTGATTCCAGTGGAGAGGTTTTAACATTTCATGTCATTTTGATATGATGAGACCACTATGGAGATCAGGTCTGGAAAACACCATTTAGTAATATCAGGTAGGTTTATTTAAGTTTTAAGAGTAGTTATACCTACCTGACATTACAATTAGCCCACCCATCCTCCTCACTGAGGATTTTAAGTTTCCTGGCGACTTGGTTCGCCGAAAAAGGAAACTGGCCACGTCATGTTTGACTCCACCGGAAGTGAAGGTCACGTGATATGTTTAAACTTCCGGGAGCGGGTTAACTCTTGAGCCAAATGAGAAGTCCACATTGTAATGTCAGGTAGGTATTATTTACTCTTAAAACTTAAATTTGAAAACAAATTTACCAATTTTTCAGACGACATAGCTGTGCATTGTTGCTGTCATTAATCTTATTTATTAGAATAATGTAATGCAATTGTTTTTGCTTATTACTAACTGTTGATTGTATTGGACACATAATATAAACTAGTAAACGATTTGGCAGAATAATTGACGATAATTTTAATGCATGATAAATACAACAACGTTTCCGCGTGTCCTTTTTATTTTAATTTCATAAGAAGGCTAGTAGGGGAAGGGATGAGACAAAAACCAGAAGAAGAGGAATTTACATGCGCAAGAAATACAGTTACAGGTGTAATATATGTCACATACAAATATCAATAAATAAATAAACACTTTCCTGCCATAAATGTTTTCTCAAACTCAATGTGAAAGAAGTGATTTTCGTAATTAATGTCGTGATGTTTTCGATGGGAGATAACTATATTCATTCGCTAAATGATGCACGATCAATAATACTCTCCCCTGTAAAGTATGTCGATACAACTGATGATATTTTGGTATTTCGTCAACTGTTATTTATAATTGTGTGCAAGTGTCTCATTGTAACAGCATTAAAGGGAGTACATCAGGCTTTTCAAAGGGGTCTTATGTGTCCGACTGAAAATTGACAAATAATGATATTTTCTATTTTAAAGCACCAAAACATAATGAATGATCCTAAAAATGACCCCTTAGTTACAAGGAAATTCATTCTGTACAGTAATACGTGCTATCCTAGGTTACGCACCAGGGTTAACTTCAGCATTTTATGCCCGATTCCGTCCTAGCTATATGGTGTATTCGAAGTTTAAACCTTAACAATATGGTTCGAACATCATATTTTGATAGATATAAGTGTTTTATCATGAATTGGAACATTTTTATAATTTGAGATATTTCTAGAAAAATCCTGATGTACTCCCTTTAAGGTAACAATTCCGCTATAAGGTAACAACCCTGTTAAAGGTAACTATCACAACATAAACGGTTAAAACCTCCGGTGAATGTAACATCGATTACGTTAAAGGTAACGACTATTTCTTGTAACAACTTCCTTTGCTAATGGAAGTTTTATTATGTAACTTCTGAACCTAGATTTGGTATATCTGGCTGAGGATTTTGGTATAAAGCAACACCTCTCACGCGCCCTAGCGATATACTAAGGTTAAAGTGTGTGGTATTCTACTTCAAAGCCATCTATTGGCTCGTAGCCTCGGTCAACCGGCCCGCTTCTGATTTTTTCGTTACGCTATGCTACACGGATCCAAAATCGCCCTCTCGTTTTGGGCGATTTTGGCGAGATTTTGAGAGATTTAACGAGACTTTCAAAAAACTTATTTCTAAATTAATTTCATAATAATTTCTTACTTTCAACTTTTGAGAAGCAGCACGTGACGTCAAAAGTGGTAACAGGTGCATCAACAATTGACGTTGTACGTTTATTTACAACATGACGTCACGCAACTTTATGCACGTGAAAAAAACGCGCGAATAAATTGGCCTAATCTACCCAGACCGATATCTGCAAGTAAGACATATGCATGATACGGTCTAGCTGGCCGAGTCTAATTGGCTCGATGATCCCAAAGGACCTGTAAAAATAACACTACTGATTATAAGGTAAAATACAAAATTATCGATTAATGTTATGTTAGCCCAACATACGATTTCACACAATATCAATATAAATTAACTGAAGATGCGTTTATATAAATTTACGGAATTAGACGATCCCACAGGGAGATCGACTTGTTTCTTACTGAATGCGGGAGATATATACAGTACTGGTTCTACCCTGGAAAAAGGTGACAGCTTTCCGAAAATAACGTAAAACATCATTCAACCATCAACCGAAGGCTGTAGTTTACGGTCATTGTCAAATTGTGCAAACAGTCGTACGCCGCCGTGTGATACCGTGTTTATATCCACAGTGTTGAAAGGCAAATGGAATGGATTGTCAGCTGAATTTGTTTTATTCTCTAATTGTCTAAACTCTTTACACTATTTTACTTACCCACTTTTCTTTCAACTTTATATCATGTTTCAAGTTTAAGAATGTTTATCTTTCCGATAAGATAGTTAAGCGCATGTAGGGCTAACCGTTAAATAGATAACTTTAAGAGTAGTCGAGCCTTGCAATGTTTCCCTAAGAGCTATTGTCAAAATTCAGAAATATTAACACTATGTCTATGCTACGCGATATACTAGCTGGAGATTTCGTTGTTATTAGTTTAGTTTAAACATATTTAGTTTACATCGATTGCGAAACAAGTTCGTGCAACTTAGATTATTCACTCTCGATGGTTTCCTGGGTGGAACCAGTACTAAGCAATGTGGATTAATTATCGTGCTCAAGGATAAATAACGTGGCCGTGGCGAGGATTGAACCCACGACCTCTCGATCTGGAGTTCGGCGCTCTACCACTGGACCACGCACTCCACTCCACATTTCGTTGTTATAGTCCTGTTATAGTGGGAGTACGTTATATATGAGGTTAAACGTCGGTTTTAGCTCGACTGATCAAAGATCAGCAGAGCTTATGCCGTCGTGCTTCATCCGTCGTCCGTCCGTCCGTCCGTCCGTCTGTCCATCTGTAAACTTTTTTTGTGACGACTACTCCTCTGAAACTACTGGACGGATTTTTACGAAACTTCACAGGAATGTTGCTCTTGATGTGTTGTTGATCCTAGCATAAAATCGGGTCGGCCGGCAATTCAAAAAAATGCGATTTTGTGGCGATTATTTCTTAAAAACCATAAGTGATATTGATTTGGAATCTTTACCAAAATGACTGGCACGAGATGTAGTTGGTCCTAACCAAAGTTCATTTTGATTGAATGTCAAACATGGCCGCCATCGGTTAGTTAGTTGACCACTAGTTACAGCGTGTCCTTATTAAAAACAGCTGAGTGCGTGGTCCGGTGGTAGAACGTGGGTTCGATCCTCGCCGTGGTCATCGAGAGTATAAATTGAAATAGCTTGTTTCGCTATCTATGTAAAAGAAATATATTTAAACTAATATATCTCGTTATACTCGACTGTGTTTTTTCCCCCAAATTGTTTGAGTGTATAGCTTTGTGTGCAGTCTATAAACATACTTTATCACGTAAAACATTTTGCAGTAACGCAGTTAAATATAATCAGATAAATGCATTATGTAATAGATAGAGTACATACAACTGAAAATATATCATTTTAATCAAACAAGGGGCTTAGCACCAGGTTATCTAACTGACATATTCCAGGTTTTATATATTCAGCAGCAAAATATAAACAACAACAACAATAACACGGCTGTACATAAAACAGAATGGCCGGGATAATTTCCTCTCATCGTGTCTGTATTGTATCATAAGGTCCCCACCCTCCCTTTCCCAAATGGGGTCTGTTAGAACAGCTGTGAAGGTATACATGTATAAGGAAACTATCATTCTATCAGAGTAACTTTTCCCTTGCCATAATTAAAAGCAATATCTCGATCACGTTCAAGGCTACCGCCTCTCGTTCGATTATAATGTTGCATTACCTACAAATAAATCAACTTTTAGAAAGGACTAGAATGTAACGCGTTATTTCATTGGTTAACGTCAGAGGTTTGCGACGATCGTGAAAACTCAGACAATCCCGTCATTCTTCGGGATCGGTAATGCGGCGAAGTAGTCTACGAGATGTTGCGAATGAGATTTGCGTAAAGTGCCAGTTTTATCGTAACGTCACATAACACTGTAACAAACGATGTCATTGGATAACGTCTAATAAATGGCCGTTGGCTCCCGTTTCAACAAAATACCGATTCCATCCAGCATTTTACTTTGCCTGAAATCGTTTGCTACACACAAAGCTTTCACCTAGATAGTACATACCGTATAACAATCCTCCAGTCGTACTTTTGATAAACACGCTACACGCAAAGTTTGTATCTAGATAGTACATACTGCATAACAATCCTCCAGTAGTACTTTTGATAAACACGCTACACACTTTTGATAAACACGCTACACGCAAAGCTTGTACCTAGATAGTACATACTGCATAACAATCCTCCAGTCGTACTTTTGATAAACACGCTACACGCTTTTAATAAACACGCTACACGCAAAACTTGTACCTAGATAGTACATACTGCATAACAATCCTCCAGTAATACTGTTGATAAACACGCTACACGCAAAGCTTGTACCTAGATAGTATATACTGCATAACACTTCTCTTACAGGTGACGTTTTCATTTAAAATCCAATCAAAATGTACTCCTCATATCATATCATTTGCTTAAAGTTTTGGTAGATCACTAGGACATATGTATCACAAGTTATTTGGCATTCCAGTGCAAATCAAAATCAAAATCAAAATAACTACAAATAGATTCGCCGAATGATATTCTTTAATTTATTGATATAATAATTATATAAATTGGAAATCTAATTAAATATTTGCACGTGATTTTAGAAGCAGAACTTTATTTTGCTAAAACAGCTGATAACCGCACACAACTACTCCCTGCGAATTAATTTCATAAAGAGAAGGATGGTTTATTAGTCCCGAAATAATTTAGGATCGAATCGGAACTCTCTATACAGCCGTTACGCTTACTGGTACCGCGACTGTGAACGCTCAGTCAATGAGTCTACAAAAGTCGAGATGGTAATATATCAATGAAATGTTCAAGTGATAAGTGGCTTTGACTTCAGTAGTGCAACATTGAACAATTTAAATCAACATTAAACAGCTGACCCTTTAGAAGAATATTGAAGGCAAATGCACCATGAAATATTTATTTAGTGGGAAAAAAATATGTGTACCAGTCACATTTTTATTTTTTGTAAAATGATCTGAACCGGATGTAATTGTAAGAAGATATAGAGACATTTTCCGATAATTTGGATGTGTTTACGTTGTAGATTATCAATTACATTGTATTGATGACAGTGATAAAATGTATTGACTGAACATAAATCCCATAAAAGCAGATTACGGAAAAATGTCATAAATTTATGCCGTGCTGAAAGAATTGACAGTGAAATCGGTATCATATTTAATAAACAATATCGAATAATTCAAAAGGGTAAACAATATCCAATTGTTAACAATCTTAAGTGTTCTTATAAAACAATATTCCTTCATTTACAGGGTTGAACAGAGGTTAAGCGTGGAAACGCTACACAAGCAAACGCGTTATTTCACAATACAAATAACAAAAACGGTGTAGATATAATTCTTTATTGCACGAGGTCAAAGGACACTATTCAATTGTTTCAAATTAGAAACGTGTTTAGCGATAGGGAACAGTGATCCCACGGCATTTCAATATTGGATCGTCTACGTTCTAGACGCATAAACACTATGGATTTTCAGTTTAGTTAAAAAGATAGAAAACTGTGACGTGTATGATCTAAGGGGTAATTATAAAAAAAAAAAAGTCTTGAATATTAAGTCTAATATAATAACAAAGTTTAACTGAAAGACAAAAACAAATACATTTATAGGAAATTATTTAAAACGCACATCAATAATTCAGTACACGGGCATAGTATAAATTACTTTCGCCATACAGCTTAATGACAAAGTAAAAAAAAACAGTGAGATACTTTTAGTTCAAAGAAGCGACTCACACGTGCGGAAATAGGAGCCGCACGAAGAAGAGACTGCGCTCTGCTATTTTAAGTATGTCGAAGACGAATAAAATGGATGCCGAGTACAATGCCATGAGACGGCGCATGAGTCGTGTTAGAGTCAAGCATGGGAAGGGACAATCTCTTGAAGGTAAATATTTACTTAAAAGTTATCTCTAATCAGAAGCAGTGAGTATATACATCAAAGACGACTTCCGCACTCCGATGAATATACTGTTTAAAAGGACACGTGACAATCTTGAAATCTTTATCAAGCTTTAGCATCAACCTCTCGATTTATTATTCCAGTACACTTTTGACTTTAAATCTGCATATATTTAAATACAGTTTTGGTGTTTCAACTTGTCTTCATAATTCTACCATAATTTGAATATATTATGGTAAAATGTAATCAACAGTAAGTAATATGAAGAAAAAAAGCTATTTGCTTCATACTATTCTAATAATTAATATTAATGGTTGAATAAATGCAAGTTAAGTAGAAAAACTATCTGGATGCCGTGTAACTACCAAATTAAGATTGCCATGTGTCCCTTTAAGACCAACGTACATTGATGGACTTTATTAAAGGGACAAACGACAGTCTTGACTCTGTAAAAACTCACGGCGTCCAGTTAGTTTTTTACGTAGCGTGCAATTTGTTCAATCATTAATATTTCTTATAACAATAGTATAAAGCAAATTGTGTTTGCATATTACTAACTGTTGATTATATTGCGCCAGTAATTATATTCACACATATGGTAGAGAAATAAGGAAAACTGAAAATAGAAAAATGTATTTAATTATATGCTAGCAGGTTTAAATTCAAAATAATATTGGATTAGTACATCGAGACGCTAATTTTAAAGCGTGATATAAACTTCAATATTGCAGTTTGTGCCTTTAACATATAACTGTCAACGAATGTAATACGAATACAAGGTAGATATTTAAAACGTTGTAGCATTACACTGTAAGGAGAAATAAACAAATAACACATGCTGTTAAATCTGCAAATCGTGCAATAAAAAGGGATTTTATTACTTTGTTCGTGTTCCGAATGGTCTCCTTTCGTTTAGTATGTATTGCCATTCATACCAACGTTCGTTTAGTGCTGTACTTTGCCGAGGATGTAAAACGTTTAATAACAACGTTTTACGAGACCCTAATTCAGATATCTTCTTATCCTTCTTCTTCTTCTTCTTCTCCTCTATTTCTTCTCTATATTCTTTACATTAATTAGACTATGATGTCACCAGGTTGTTAAAGCTACAGAGTCTCTATATCAATCGATTTCTTCTTTGTAGACGTGTCTTTATTTGTAACTTCATGTTCACCAGCTCATGTCAAAATCGGGTATTTAATCGAGCAAATATAGCATTGTTTCTGCAGGTCTCAATTTTTTAGGGGTCATCCTTGACCCCCTATGGAATAATCTGGGGGTCATTTTGTAAATATAGGGGTTATACGAGAGGGCATCATTTATTGTATAGACATCGACCAGTGCACATCGTACTTGTACACAGGTAACATTATGATTTACAGAAGGAAAAAAGCCTCTTGCGGGACTCGAACACACGACCTTCTTATTTCAAGTCAGGTGCTCTATCCACTAAGCTATAACGCTTCTTGAGAAAATGGTATACAAACTACCATTTATTATGAGGCAAAATAACAACATATTTGAACGCAACTCAAGATGAATCCATAAATATATAGTCCATCTTGTCGGACGTGTAAATTAACACTGGTGTAATACTATATGTTATCTATATGTTATCAATATGAAACTAATATTCCGCCTCAAAAGAACCATATCTCGACTTGTTATTTAGCCCTTAGAGTTTGTGTGTGCGCTATTGTGTAATGCCTATTTAGTGTTACTAATGCTAGAACATACGAATAAATAGCTATGGTCTAGTGGTTAAACGTACGACCATCACAATTTAAAAGCGTAACGGCTGTGGTTCAAATCCCGTTTGGGGCAAGTACTATTTTTATCATATATATTCTGAAGCCGTATATCGATGTTACCAGTACGAAGGCTAAATAAAATTGTGAGATGTTACGCACCGATTTCTGCCTAATATACCGACTATTGGGGTGTTTGTCGATTTAAAACTACTTCACACGTGACTCATTCATATTCATGAGTTATTACCTGTTAAAATAGAGACTCTGTAGCTTTAAAGATGCGGGTAAGAGTGACTTAATTTGCTACTGAAAAACAATGGGATTACGTGGAAGCAACGATACCAAACAAGAGAGAAAACTAGCAGAGTCGGTTCCATTGAGTCTGTTCATGAGAGGTTATACAATGGTGCAACACCTTTCACGACCCTAGCACAGGCTTAAGCGGTAATCTGCGTCTAATAATGCATTACCACTACACACATCTGTTAACTTCTTGTCTTCCTGCCGTCAAACTATAGCTTGCTAAATCTTATAATGTCTCTGGAATTATTTTATTTTGTTTTTTTAAAAATTCAGGAGATTTTCTTGATAAATTTGCATTCGACTTCAAGTTTTATCCAGAAATACTTTTGCATTTTCTAAAATATCTACAACTTTACCGCGCAACCTTATAAACGTAAATCTTATTGTTTGTCTGTTATGCATGTTACAATTAATATAGCGGTCGGTTTTGTTTAGACAATTACACTGTGTGGATTTACCAGACGTTTGTGAATCAGTTATATATTCTTATTAATAGATAATATTTTCATCAGGTATGGAACTATTGTTTATAGAAAACTGTTGTTATATCTGTTGGATCTAACTGTGCGCCTCTTGACGCAGATTTGTTTTTGTACTGTTGTGAATGAGATTTCTTGTTTATTTTTTCACCAGATACTCAGGCCTTTAATAACACCTCTCGGTATCTGGATGATATATTGCACATTGTAGCATGGTCACTGAAATTTCTTTTGTATTGGCTCAGGTGTAAATCGCGTAATTGAAAATAACACCTGTCAGAATAAATGATGTACTCTAACTACCAGTTATTTTAAGTTAGAGTATGACAGACAGCTGAAATGGACATGCTACAAAACAAACGGAGTATGGTGTCATCTCGATGGTTGGTATTAATCAACCAATTTGATCTGACCATAATCTATAACATAAAGTTGTACAGTTTTGGTGAATTCTACATTTACGTTTACTAGATATGACACATTTACATGTTTAAATGCAGTATCCTGTATACTCGTATATGGTAGTAACAGTCCAAAAGGATTTAACTCATGTTTGAGACATACTTGTGGGACAAATGTGTGTTTTAGGCTATACTGTTATAATTTAGCGCATGATGAACTACAATATCCCTATGTTGAATGTATTGTGTAGCTAATGGTTTGTACGTATGACTAGCTTATTGGGGCTTAACTTATTGATAACAAAAAACGAAACGTGTTATTTTGCATGAAAACAAGTTCTGTTATTGTCTAGTTTTGACGAGTTCTAAGTCTTAATGGGAACTATTTTGTTCATTTAGTTCTTTAAAATGAATTTGTAACGGAGGTCGTGTCTGAAAGATTAGACATGTCAAACAAAATAGGTATTACTGATATACAACTAAGATAAAATATGTTCCGTTTTATTGTTTACATGGTGGCGGTGATTTAGTGGTAGATTTGTTTGAACGGTGCTTTTTTTCATTCCTAGCACATGTAATGCCATACTTATTCCTGAGTAGAACCAGTACTGTATACCTCCAGCCAACCGTAAAACTCGACACTTTCTCACTTGCAAGTGGAGCTCCCATTGGACTTCGAACCCGCAGCGGTGAGAGACGAGAATGTTTACAACGCAAAGTCGCTAACCCCCGACCACGGAAGCGCTGATCTGGTGGTAGAGCTTCCGCGAATGGTCATGGGTTCGATCAGCGGCTTGGTCACACAAATTATTATATAAAAATGTTACTTTTGACTGCCTTGTTTGACACTGAAAAGAAAAAAAGGGTAGTTCTAGTACTGGTCGACCCGGTGTCAGTATAATGTGACTCGGCGGTGTATCATGCCATGTGTCTACGATGTCATACCAGTGAGGCAGCAGTATACAGCTGAGATTTGAACTCATTGCCACAATTAGACACCGTTTTGATATGACCAAAAATAGATGCAAATGTCGAAAATAAATGTAACATTCTCAAAACACAGTCATCCACAAACAAACACTCCAAACCAATGACAGTCACAGGGATGAATAGAAGCAAGGTATGTGACACCACAACCATAGCAATGCTGACAACAGTGGAACATGGAACAGTCATCCACAAACAAACACTCCAAACAATTCATACCCCAGCCAATCCCGTTTTCGCTTCTTGGAGACGAGGTTGGATGGGTTATGAAAGTTAATAATCGGACCACGTAATGAATGGATAAAAGGCCTCTACTGTGTAGGGGAGAGGGTGTGGGGTGGGGATGGTGGAGTAAAAGTATAAAATTAAACAGGACACAGAACACAGTCAACCAAAAAACACGCAATCAAGATAATTACAACGAAAAATTGAAGCAGCAAATGGGACACCACAACCATAACAACGCTGACAACAGGAGTACCGCCTTGGAAAGGTCAGTGGTTAAAATGCCGCTGGGGGTAAATGTAGGTATACAACCGAACAGGACACAGAACACAGTCAACCAAAAAACACTCAATCAAGATAATTACAACGAAAAACTGTAGCAGCAAATGGGACACCACAAACGTTAAAGGGATGGAAATAAGGGCACCGCCTTGAAACCGTCGATGGCAAAAGAGCGTCTGCGGTTTAAACCAGACGCTTGGGTGAACCAAACCTCACTCTTACCGTATTTTATCGCATTAAAACGGGATATGTTAAATTCAATTCCCGTCAGGTTATGTCCCTTAAGAAACCAGGAATCAATAATACGTATTAATAGGCAATATAAATGTAACACAATAACAATCATGTATATATGAGTATAAAAACAAAAGCAAAGAAAGCCACGAAGCAAGCACTCAATGACCTGGCAGAAACCAGCAGAGCAACTATAGACACATATTACTCGTACAAATATTTAAAGGAAAAAGAAACGCATAATGGGTATTTCCGCTATATATTATATGTTTAATATGCTACTGCTAATCGAATGGTACAGGACGACATTAGGCCTGTCATTTCGGAAACAGGGTTTAAACAGCACCGAACACACCAATGGTTACCCCTTTAAAGTTTCATTATCGCCAGATTGCGCATTTGGCTCAAGCAGGTGAGCAAACTTAGGCCTAAACAATTTGCAATCTCCTAACATTTAACTCTTAACATTAAACACAATACTGAAATGGCTTGACTTTTTCAAGCGAAACTTCGTGTAACAAAGTATACTTTGATTAAAAGGTCTACTACATGACAGAGTTTTCCTTTCTGTAATTAATTGTAGCCCCTTTTTGTACAAAACACGTTGATATATATCTGGAATATCACGTGGAATTAGGTGTATAGAACAGTGAAGTAAATGCACTCGTTTCTTTTTCCTTTCAGTATACTTTTACATGACACCATACAACAAAATAAAACAGAAAGCTTATACACAAATAAACCTTTTTGTACAGAAATGGGAGATAGTTCTCGACCTAATGTTATTGTCACTAGTATTATACTATTAGGCAGTTAACGTTAATTTCGTGTTAAAGACGGTACACAAATCAATGCAGAATTGCAGGGTGATTTAAAGTATCATTTTCTTTGTTACTTGTGATGACCTTCTTCTTATGACAATGGTATCTATATACCGGCATGTTCTAATTCGATTTTAACTGCCCTGAAAACAAAACCGCATAACATTCAGTTGATTTATGACGTTTGCTACTAAACTTTGTTGCATGTGATTTTAACATGTTTGGGTAGCTTGTTAATTAGTTCACCAATCATGTATAGATACAGTCTAGTACACCATTGTACAGGTTCGTACACGTACGTCCCAGTAAGGGACCACACATGTGTTAAGTAATAGAGTCTGGTCTCAGCGAGTTGGCTTATTTAAACACCCTTTAAACACCCCATCGAGGTGTTTAAATAACCAACGAGCTGAGACAGACTCTATCTTTTTTGTATCATGGTGTACTTAGAAACACTGTGACGTCAGAGTGACGTCCGTACTCTAAATTCCTCTATCTGGTAGTTGTAGTACGGTATAGCCACGCCTCTTTAGTTACCCTAAAATAAACGATTTAATGATTTGCATTCATCAAAGGAAATATCACCGACAAGGCAAAAACATAGAAGATTTTTAGCAAATTTTTATTATCCAATTTACACAAAAGTACACTTTATATTCGCTTTCTTACATAGAAACTGACTCAAGAGCATGTAAAATCGTGCAAAAAGCAATTCTAATACACCCGCACTATATAGCCTAGTCTAAAAGAGGGTTTCTATTTTTCTAGTATCGAGTTTCGAGTAAGAAAAGCGAGTTTCGAGTAAGAAAAGTGAGTTTCGAGTAGGAAAAGTGAGTTTCGAGTAAGAAAACTAGTTAAGACAACGAATTTCCAGTCAGAGCGAAAATCAAACTGTCTATACTAGAATCTTGGAACCTTTGTCAATGAGTAGGGCTCATTAGTGACTATACTAGATTATTGGAACCTTTTCAGGGCTCATTAGTGAACACATGTACCAAGCATAAATAATGTTTGACTAATGGTTACTCTGATGTGAACCTTGCAAGAAATTTCTAAATACAAAATGGGGCATACTTCCGACAAATTGTTGGATAGACTTATGAACCTTTGTCAATGCGTATGGCTCTTGATAGTGAATATATGTACCAAGTGTCAATGATGTATGATTTATGGTTACTAAGATAAGAACATTTCTAAGTATAAAGGGGACACGTTAGTGAACGCATACACCAAGTAGTAATGACGTATGACTAATGGTTACTGAGATATGTGGACTTTAAAAAAACACAAAAAACTTTAACCCAAAATTAAAAGTTAAAGGAGGTGGGGGCATAATTATGCACAAATACACATTCAGAGTTATGGAACATGTGTCTAGGGGATAGGCCTTGGTGATAATGAAGGCACACACCAAGTTTCGTTGATGTATGAATAGTGTGTGTGATATACAGACTTCAAAAAACCTTTACCAAAAAAAAAAGAAAAAAAAAAAAGCCGACAACGAGGTAAGTATTAGTCGAGCTAAAAAGTACAAGTTTAAGACATTTGAGCCTTTGAATTTCCTTTAATAGTGAAATATACTGTCATATACAAAGATGCTTTAAATCTGTGTTACTTACTTCATGTCACGCATTGTAAATCTGTCATTGCATAACAAATTCCTCAGTAAAATATTTACATTCTATCAGAAATGCTGTGACTGAAATACCTGCCACTGACCTACCTCAATAATACTGATATTTTCCGAAGGAAAATCTAAGGATATACTTAGGTTAAAACATTACTTTTTCAGGTCTAATTATTAAAAAAAGTGAGCTTCGAGTAAGAAAAACGAGTTTCGAGTAAGAAAAGTGAGTTTCGAGTAAGAAAAGAGAGTTTCGAGTAGGAAGAGTGAGTTTCGAGTAAGAAAAGCGAGTTTCGAGTTACAGTTAATAAAATTAAAAATACACGGTTCACACTATTTGAGACTATGAATTTCCAGTAAGAGCGAAAATCAAACTGTCTATACTAGACTATTGGAACCTTTGTCAATAAATAGGGCTCATTAATGACTATACTAGATTATTGGAACCTTTTCAGGGCTCATTAGTGAACAGATGTACCAAGCATAAATAATGCAAGTCTAATGGTTACTCTGGTGTGAACCTTGCAAGAAAATGTCTAAGTACAAAAGGGGGCATACTTCCGACAAATTGTTGGATAGACTTATGAACCTCTGTCATTGAGTATGGCTCTTGATAGTGAATATATGTACCAAGTGTAAATGATGTATGATTTATGGTTACTAAGATAAGAACATTTCTAAGTATAAAAGGGGACACTTTAGTGAACGCATACACCAAGTAGCAATGACGTATCACTAATGGTCACTGAGACGTGTGGACTTTAAAAAAACACAAAAAACGTTAACCCAAAATTAAAAGTTAAAGGAGGTGGGGGCATAATTATGCACAAATGCACATTCAGAGTTATGGAACATGTGTCTAGGGGATAGGCCTTGGTGATAATGAAGGCACACCCCAAGTTTCGTTGATGTATGAATAGTGGTTGATGAGATATACAGACTTCAAAAAAACATTTACCAAAACAAAAGACAAAAAAAAAAGACAACGCCGACAACGAGGTAAGTATTAGTCGAGCTAAAAAGTAGAAGTTTAAGACATTTGAGCCTTTGAATTTCCTTTAATAGTGAAATATACTGTCATATACAAAGATGCTTTAAAATCAGTGTTACTTACTTCATGTCACGCATTGTAAATCTGTCATTGCATAACAAATTCCTCAGTAAAATATTTACATTCTATCAGAAATGCTGTGACTGAAATACCTGCCACTAACCTACCTCAATAATACTGATATTTTCCAAAGGAAAATCTAAGGATATACTTAGGTTAAAACATTACTTTTTCAGGTCTAATTATTAAAAAAAGTGAGCTTCGAGTAAGAAAAACGAGTTTCGAGTAAGAAAAGTGAGTTTTGAGTAAGAAAAGAGAGTTTCGAGTAGGAAAAGTGAGTTTCGAGTAAGAAAAGCGAGTTTCGAGTTACAGTTAATAAAATTAAAAATACACGGTTCACACTATTTGAGACTATGAATTTCCAGTAAGAGCGAAAATCAAACTGTCTATACTAGACTATTGAAACCTTTGTCAATGAATAGGGCTCATTAGTGACTATACTAGATTATTGGAACCTTTTCAGGGCTCATTAGTGAACACATGTACCAAGCATAAATAATGCAAGTCTAATGGTTACTCTGGTGTGAACCTTGCAAGAAAATGTCTAAGTACAAAAGGGGGCATACTTGCGACAAATTGTTGGATAGACTTATGAACCTTTGTCATTGAGTATGGCTCTTGATAGTGAATATATGTACAAGTGTCAATGATGTATGATTTATGGTTACTAAGATAAGAACATTTCTAAGTATAAAAGGGGACACGTTAGTGAACGCATACACCAAGTAGCAATGACGTATCACTAATGGTCACCGAGACGTGTGGACTTTAAAAAAACACAAAAAACGTTAACCCAAAATTAAAAGTTAAAGGAGGTGGGGGCATAATTATGCACAAATGCACATTCAGAGTTATGGAACATGTGTCTAGGGGATAGGCCTTGGTGATAATGAAGGCACACCCCAAGTTTCGTTGATGTATGAATAGTGGTTGATGAGATATACAGACTTCAAAAAAACATTTACCAAAAAAAAAGACAAAAAAAAAAGACAACGTCGACAACGAGGTAAGTACTAGTCGAGCTAAAAAGTACAAGTTTAAGACATTTGAGCCTTTGAATTTCCTTTAATAGTGAAATATACTGTCATATACAAAGATGCTTTAAAATCTGTGTTAATTACTTCATGTGACGCATTGTAAATCTGTCACTGCATAACAAATTCCTCAGTAAAATATTTACATTCTATCAGAAATGATGTGACTAAAATACCTGCCACTGACCTACCTCAATAATACTGATATTTTCCGAAGGAAAATCTAAGGATATACTTGTGTTAAAAAATTACTTTTTCAGGTCTAATTATTAAAAAAAGTGAGTTTCGAGTAAGAAAAGCGAGTTTCGAGTAAAAAAAGTGAGTTTCGAGTAAGAAACTTATTGCCTTCGGCTCGTGAAATTATTGAGCCCTTCGGCTCGTGAAATTATTGTTTACAATTGAACTCCAAACCGTGATATATTACACATAATTCACCGTAAATGATGTTCTATTTCTTAAATATAAAAATGAATGAGTACAATGAGTACATGGAGTCTACAGAGTAATATGAAGAAAGTAATTCTGTATATCAACAATACACGTATTGTACGAAATAAGAGTAAACATGGAATACAATTGCATCGCTCTTCTTTTGAAAGTCGAGTAGTCCTACATGGTACTTGTGTGACATTTTATTGTGTGCTGGGACTTCAACCTGAAGAAGTGGAACGTTTTGGGTTATTTGGTACCGCTATTGAATTCCGTCAAAGCATCTTGTTCTATTTAGTAAATATTCAATAATGGTATTTGTGTAGTGTTATTTTGTGTTTTATAAGCTAAAAGTTATGGCTAATGTCCCTTTAAGACATACCAATATGACAGCTCCGGAATATCTAAATTATGTTCTCTAGCAACATACTTAAGTGTTATAGGTAAACCTAAATATTTTTACAGCGATATTGAGATTGTAATAAAATCTGAAGTTCGGTTCATACATTCGAGTGCGTCTTTGTACATATAGTCCACGTACTTCAGATCGTATCGTAGTAATTACACCAATTTTCATAGAATGTTTGGGTGAAAGTGTAACTGTGTCAGTTATAATAGAGAAACATGATACTTCGAGCCATTGTTCACTAGGGCGTTTATACATTTATTGAGTAGTTCAGATTCAATAAACCTCTCTAATTAATATGATAAGATTTTACAGATTTCATATCACTCAAGATAAATGTATCAACCTTTGTATATGGCTAGCAAACTGAATGATAATGAAACGGAAAACTTTGGACAGCCCTGGTGCTTGATATGAAAGAAAGGGACACTGACTGACTGAATAATAGCTGTTAAAAATATATAGACAGGTACTGTCAGCATGACATTTCATATACTTCATTACCGAGTATATCATGATATAAATCGGAAACTTAACAAGCTCAGTTTATAGAAACATAGAAGTGGCAGAGACTTTTAGCTTTTAAAGGTTGTACATATTAAAGTCTTTTTGTAGAAGTACCTAACATTTAAAACATGTTCCAATTCATTATAAAAATGGCATTACAATCAAAATACGTATGTTTTTAGCATCATGTTGTTTAGGTCAACAATTTGAATTTCACCACAGATTTTGAATTAAATTGGACGGAACATGCCTACATTAATATTGCTGTATACACTAAAATAGCACATATTATTCTGCAGAATAGAATGCATTTTCTTGTTAATAAGGAGTCGTTTTAGGCTCATGTATTATATACTGAGGGAAAAAAGTTTAACAAGTTTTGTGTTGCACCATGGAAATAATACATTTTTGGTTGTAAAATCAAGAAGCTACTGCCATAGACACAACATTTTATTAAACACACATCAATAACAGTCGAACATCTTAATGACGTAACGAATAAATGAACGTAGGGGTCAAGCCCGTAAAGTCCCAAAATGTCAGTATATCTTGTATACAGTATTATTTCATCTAAAACAAACTTGCTAAACTTTTTTCCCTCAGTATAGTTAGGCTCTTTAGAATGGAACATATCTTAGACCCCACCAAAAAGCCTAATGTACCTCATTTAACAGGTTGCATTACTCACCGCAACACTGAAGGCTATGTTATACAATTAAGACAATACGTGATGTGCTTTATAGTTCTCTTTGTGACCTAACCTTGTCAACTGGCAATTATTAGCACTATTATTTATCAATATTAAAACACTGCATTAATGACTAATGGCACGTCAGTTGCGTAGTTGCCTATAGGCACTGTACTCACTGTCCCCAGAAATAAAAATAAATAAAAATGCCGAAAATGCAATAAAAACTGAGTTGGGTAGGGGGTGGAGGGGTATGGTCAGCTCATACCAATTTTTACTCGTGGTCTTTTCAGAAAATAAAAGTCGAACTGTTTTCGCTCGCGGTCTTTCGGAACCAAACACACCATGATTGTGCAAAACTTCGAAAGATTTTCAGAAAGCAAGTATTCATATTAATATATGTTATTTTGTATCGCAAATTAAAAAAACTTGAAATCGCGGGTTAAAAACATATTGTTTGCTGCTTAAAATACCGTCAGATTTGTCGTCCTTCTAAAAAATAATTCAGGTGGAGCATGCCCCCGGACCCCACTAGACATTGTGCCTACACACCGATTTAGGCACAGCTATGCCCCTGCACGTTAGTCAATAAAACGTTGTCACTTCAGTTGTTCTTTCACTTAATCACAAAAACAGCTACTCTTCTTATATGAAGCCACACATGAATTAATGTGTAATCTCTATAAAAGAATAAATAAAAAATATAATAAATAACGCAATTTTGTAATATACCATCCCTTGAATACGGATGATATTTTTAATGCTAAAATAACTGATCAAACTATTCATAGCTGAGTTCATTTTTATATAACAACATAAAGAGGGTTATTTGTTAAAATAACATAACGAGTATCGTTACCATAAACTATTTCAGAGTAGTTCACGATACATGTATAAGAAGTGGTAACATATAGAAGTAAGCAGTAAAAAGTTTAAACTAGATGTGATGAATTGTAGTTTAATGTTTTAAAAGAATTTAAGGTAATAAACTTCTATTTATAACAACACAATTAGTCATATAGCACTCAACCAACGGAGTCTTTTGATAATGCTCCTGAAAAAGCACAAACCTTATAACAAATAAAACTTGTGTAAATCAAAACGTACTTCATATAAAACACTTTTTTTCGTATTGGAGTCAAAAAATGTATCATCAGTGAAGCGTAAATGTATCATCAGTGAAGCGTAAATGTATCATCAGTGAAGCGTAAATGTATCATCAGTGAAGCGTAAATTGCGTTGGCTATCGATGATATGACAGACAAACATCGTTGAAAGAATTATCGATAAAAACTAAAGTATGCCCGACATGACAACTTGAAATATAATACATATCGGGATCTGAATATGTTTAAAATGTATTTAAGACATTCAGGAATGTTTCTGAATGAATATACGTGTATTTTAAATTGTCAAAAGTAGCGATCGTATGGTACTATAATTGTTTCCGGAATCAAGAAAACTATGAGATGTCACGGCAGGGGGTTGACGTGGACGTGGACCCATCCTAAGTGGGATCAAGATTCAAGTATCACCGGCGACATTGTTAAGTCGGTATGTTGGGGAACAAAACGCTTGAAATCTCGTAGCCTCTTCCGTTGGATGGGTACGTACACCGGGCGCTTCTGTGTATCGGGGTCGATCATCCGAGTCCGTTTAAGATCAAATTTATTAGTTAATCAATAAAAGTAGGCCAGGTACCCGCATTCCTTTGTATCCTTCATCTCTCTAAATAACAATAAATATCATATAATGGTGTTGATCAGCCTTTAAACAACATTCATTCAACTCTCATATATCGGTTTACATACGATCATACTATTGTTTCTGTCAAACTTCTATGTTATTCATTTATTTGTGGGGGATGGAGGGGACGCGGTGGAATTTTAGAATCTATTTTGTTTTCACAAAAAATGTTGGGGTCTTAACAATTCAAGCAGTGTGGCGGCTGTAAAAAGTCTCCCCGTGCTACGAATCAGTAGTGTTATTTTTACTGGTCCTTTGGGACCAACGAACCCAATATAGGTGGCTTTGAAGTAGAATACTGCTTAAGCCGGTGCTAGGGGGCGTGAGAGGTGTTGCCTTTTTCATTACTTCTCATGAACAGACTCAGTAAAACCGAGTCTGCTGCTTTATTCTCTTAATTGTGTTGTTTGCTCCCAAAGGATCACCTTTATCAGTATTTATTAACATTAACACTAGCGTTCGTTTAGTGCAGTGTGGCGGCTGTAAAAAGTCTCCCCGTGCTACGAATCAGTAGTGTTATTTTTTACTGGTCCTTGAATGAAAGAAAGAATGAAAGAAAGTTGCAATACCATTCCATTAATGGTAACATAAATGCTGTATCTTTTGTGTGACGAAAGTTATGGAACATTTAATACACATCACTTATACATACTGAGGCATTTTTGTCCTGAGTTTTTTCAGGTATGTTAATTGTTACTTTTTTAAATGCCTGTTTCTCTTTAAGTACTAGTCGAAGACCTTTGGAATTTCTCATACATTCCCAGTTATATCTGTGCATTACAAGATTCAGAATTTAAGCATGGTAGATGAAAAGGTATTATCTTAGAAATTAACATTTTAAGCTAACGTGTAAAATTAATTTAATGATAAATGGACATTAAATGGAAATAGTCTTCTAAAATAGCGTTTTTGGATGATCAATATTTTCACTAAACATTGTACAAAATTCTACAATAATGTGTTGAATATGAAATTTAAACACTGAAGGACTAGGATTTGTAAAAAAATATGAAAACATATTAATACTATGAGAATAATTACGACATTTAAAATATATTATAACATTTCCGTAAACAAAATGAAGAAAATCAGTTATTTCTGCTAAAATTAAGAGATATGCATCCACTCATATCTAGTTTGCTGCAAGACCTTTCCGAATTCTCGATAATCATTTTCATGGATTATGGGCGAATAACAACAGATGGCGTACAAGTAACTTTAAAAGCATTGAATATTTCAAATAATTTTTACAACGTTTTCTAACAAGGACATTTTCAGAGATGCCAGTATCCAAAAGGTGTGATAGGGGGAGGTAATTCAGGGGTATAAATAACCGGATTTTTTTCATTTTTTGTTGTGGAATTTAAGATAGCGAACACAGTAGTACTATATAAACACTACTTTATCTCAGTGTAATATCCAGTTCAAAGGATATATGCCTAGTGACAGAACTTTTTGAAGCACCCTCGTACTTCTCATGAACAGACTCAATAAAACCGCGACTGCTGCTTTATTCTCATAATTGTGTTGTTTGCTCCCAAAGGATCACCTTTATCAGTATTTATTAACATTCACACTAGCGTTCGTTTAGTGCAGTGTGGCGGCTGTAAAAAGTCTCCCCGTGCTACGAATCAGTAGTGTTATTTTTCTGGTCCTTTGGGACCAACGAGCCCAATATAGGTGGCTTTGAAGTAGAATACTGCTTCAGCCGGTGCTAGGGGGCGTGAGAGGTGTTGTTTTTTTCATTACTTCTCATGAACAGACTCAATAAAACCGAGTCTGCTGCTTTATTCTCTTAATTGTGTTGTTTGCTCCCAAAGGATCACATTTATCAGTATTTATTTCTAGATTTAGAGGATTTGCGGGGTCTAAGAAAATAACTAACATACATAGAAACTAACTAATAAGCTTGTGCTCGAGTTAGTATTTGCAAATGATTAACCTATGTGTTGATATTCTGTAGAAGTATGAACACATTGTTCCATGTGTTGTGCTTTTAATTATTAGTAGGTGTGTGCACATTGTTGTTTTTTGTGTGTGTTTTTGTTGTGCTTATAAACGTATATCTCTGACAAGCCTAAATTGCACGAACATAATAATGTTTGAGGCTTTCATATGGATCATCTTTAAAGTAGAATACAGTTTAAGTCGGTGCTAGTTGACTTGAGAGGTTATGCACCTTATATAAACCTATATATAGTCTTCGTGCCATCCAACATCATCATCACCAAGACCACCATCAGCAGCAGAACTACTAGGACTATATACCATTAGCACCATCATCGTCATCAGCCATCTACCATCATCACCACATCCATCAACATCATAATCATTGTGAGGCCTCTATAGCCCAGTGGTAGAGCGCTGGGCCCACAAGCAGAAGGTCGTGGGTTCAAATCCCGCCATATGCTGGTCCCTCCATTTTATATTTCATTAATTCATTGCTTATCATTCATCACCATTTCGGCAAAAATCCTCCTTCTCAGCCCTCAAATTTGCTTCATGAGTAGTTAGTAGCTCATTGCTGTCTTGTGACGATGTTAGACCGACGTTCACCGAATAGGGATAGGGAAGCTGTAGACAGAATGTTATTCGTATGGCGCGTCTAACGTATGCAATGGCCACTAGCCTAGTAGTGACATAGTAGCTTGAATGGAGTAACATAGAGCACTATGGGGAGGCTGTTTCACAGCAATAGACAATAACATGACATATCAGCAATTTCCCAGAATCAGTGCAATCCAAAGGAAGAAAGAGAAACATCAGTTGAACTGCGGGTGAACAGCGAGAGTCGCCGTAGAAACGGAATATACAGCGACGCACCAGCAGAAAGTAGGTCAAAACAGATCACCATCCAGTAGGAGGGACAAAAGCAGAGCTGGCGGAAGACGGAGTGAGAGAAAGCAAACGAAAGGAGCAGATAAAAGGGCTTGAGAAGGTGGGCCAAAAAAAACAAAAAAAAAAAAACAACCTATCATGAACATTCTCCATAAAATAGAGACACATTTTTTGTTTACTGTTTTATTGACCTGAAAGTGTGACCTTGACTTTTGAGGCACTGACATGATTTGCGACTTGTGTTTGTTGCTTCCAAGGTATCCCATTGTCTGTGTTTATTGACCTTCACACTAGCGTTTGTTTAGTGCTGTGTGGTGTCTGTAAAATGTCACTCTACTACAAATCAGTAGTGTTATTACTTTACTGTTACTTAGGGATCGTTAGGCGCAATCCTGTACGGTAGAATTTAGCCTAATCCGGTGTTGGGTGTTTGTTTGGGCGGGGTTGGGGCGAGGCGTGAGAATGTTAACACCTTATATAATCTCTCATGAACAGACTAAGTAAAACCGAGTCTATGGGAAGCCATAACCGTCAAAATGTGGATATTTACAAACCATTCAATGACAGGCCATTTAATTCAACATGAAGTCATTTGATGACGTACATATTGATTCGATGCGACGTGTAAACTCGGTTCATTCATTACAAAGTGAACTGATACGGTTCGAAGTGAAATGATACGATGTAAAATTTCAAACCATACGACGCAAAGTCATTTGATGACGTACATATTGATTCGATGCGACGTGTAAATTCGGTTCATTCGTTACAAAGTGAATTGATACGGTTCGATGTGAAATGATACGGTGTAAAATTTCAAACCATGCGACGTAAAGTCATTTGATGACGTACATATTGATTCGATGCGACGTGTAAACTCTGTTCATTCGTTACAAAGTGAACTGATATGGTTCGAAGTGGAATGATACGGTGTAAAATTTCAAACCATACAACGCAAATAGAAATCCTTCAGTGCAATGACAAACCATTTGACAAAAAAACTAATACAATACAATCAAATACAAGTCGGTACGATGAAAACTTAAACGATTCATCAAAAAATGTGAAGTGATACAGAACAAAGTAAATCAGCATGATGCATTATGAATCAGTTTAACGCAAACACATTTAGTCTGGTGGTAAGTAAAATGATCGGGCGAAAACACAGTCGGTGCGATGCAAACGCAATCCGTTCGACAGAAACTGATTTCATTACGTGCAAAGTGAAACGGTGCTACATCTGGCGGCGATATTTGCCACATCACTTGCTGGGTTATTTCCCCTACATAACATATATATTATGATAAATCAAAGTACTAAAAGTACTGAGAATGCAAGGTTTGATAGGAAATTTGCACGATCAAATTTCCATAAATTTTACATAGTTTTAGCAAACTTGGCGATCTTTGGCGACATACCAAAATCTTAGAGGGTCAATCCATTCCAAATATAGTGTGATCACTTGTCATTAAACTGTTTCAAATCTAGACTAGAATATATTTTGATGAAAATGCTGATGGATAGACAGATTTGTGATTTGTGTTCATGGCCAAACTGTCACTCAAGATGACCTCCATGTCTAAAATTATGTCATTTACAGAGTGGCGTGTATTAAGTAGTCTTCCGGGAACAAGATACACAAGAGGGCCTGTATCACTCTACTGGCTTGAATAGTCTAAGGCCGGAAAACAGTTTTTGTCTCGCCTTTTCGAAGAAAAAAAGAGACATAGGTGTTGCTTTTCCTGCGGCGGCGGCGGCGTCGTCAACATTCAAGTTTTGCGTTTAGGTCATTTTCTCACAAACTCTATGCACTAAACCTTTCAAACTTTACTTGTAGTTGTATCTTGGGTGGTACATCGCAACGTGACAAAGCAAATGTGGAAGTGACCTTGACCCTCCAACTTAATAATTTGTAGGTTCAACTTTTGCATTTAGGTCACTTTTTCACAAACTGTATGCACTAGACCTTTAAAACTTTGTTTATAGTTGTATCTTGAGTGGTACATCTCAACGTGACAAAGCAAATATGACATTGACCCTCCAAGCAAAGGGCAGATAACTTAATTGTTACCTTCAACTTTTGCGTTTAGGTCACTTTTTCACAAACAGTATGCACTAAGACCTTTCAAACTTTGCTTATAGTTGTATTGCGACGTGACAAAGCAAATGTGGATTTGACCTTCACCATCCAAGCAAAGGGCAGATAACTTTAATTGTTACATTTACATCACTCTCTCATGAATTATAATTATGCACTAGATGTTTTAAACCTAATTTATAGCTTAATCTTTGGAAGAAAACATATTCTATTTTGACATAGTTGTGTCTTGGGTAGTGCATCTTTTTGGATGCATGGATTTCATCTATGACCTTGACCTACTTTCTGGAGCTGATGAATTTTAGCACTACTGGCCAATGGCCTTCTTTTTTTCATCCGATGTTTACAAAACTTTAACATATTGTTAATATCAATGAAAGCTCGCACAAGTTCGAAAACCAGCCAGATCGGACTAGTAACAGTGGAGTTATGGCCCTTGATTTAGTTAAAAAATGCTATATTTTGCATCGTTAATACGACAGGGCTTTCATTTTTCATCTGATCTTTACCAAACTTTACCAGATGTTTTGCCTTTTTTTTATTATAAGTATATTTTTTTTTATTATTTGTACATTTTTTTGGTCTAAATTTGTTTTAAATATATTATTTTTTTTATTTTTTTATTTTTTATTTTTTATTTTTTTTTTTTTGTTTTGTATTTGATATATTTATTGATTTATTGTTTTAAATGTTTATTGTTTTTGTTTTTTTGTTGTTGTTTTTTAAAAAAAAAAAAAAAAAAAAAATATTTCATTGTTTTTTTCGGTTCTTTGATTTTTGATGGCCCCTTGACATTTTTACTTTTAAATTTCTTGTAGGCTCTACTCCTCTAAAGCCTTGTTGGATTTCGACGAAACTTGGCAGGAAGCATCGGTAAGATGTCTAGTTGTGCATATCACGCCTTTTTCCAGTTCGCTGATTTATGACGGAGTTATGGCACTTTCGCATTTAAATTTCTTGTCGGCGCTACTCCTCCTAAGCTTTCTATAAAAGTTGGCAGGAAGCCTCAGTATGATGTCTAGTTGTGCAAATCGCGGTATATCAAGGAAATCTCGGACAAGTTCGAAAACCAGCTAGATCTTGTTAGTAACGACAGGTTATGGCCCTTGATTTGTTGAAATAGCTGTATCGTGTTTCCTTTTTTAAATCTGTAGTTACTTCATTTTTTATCTGATCTTTACCATATTTGTTTAGAATGTTAATATAACCCCCCCCCACACACACACACACACACACACACACACACCGACCCCCCCCCCCCCCAGCCCCCCCCCCACCCCCATTTTTATAAAATTTCATTCATAGAAGTGGGACAATTTAAAAAATACCCATGCCAGACTAGACACAGCAAACTTATTGCCCATGATTACCAGGTCAGCGATCTAAGGCCATCCTATCCCTGTTGTTTTTGCAATGTTTTAAATAAAATACTGATGGGAATTTTATGTCGACAACCCTTGATGCAAGAGCCGTTTTAGCCAGTAGAGCATCCACAGGCCCTCTTGGGCCTCTTGTTTTTAATAGAATGGCATTTTACTTTTAAACAAATGCACTTAAATGTCATCTCAGCAAACGGAAAACTCCATTGTTTTTAGTTACTAAAATGTTTACAACCTCATTTAAGCATCATTGACCGTTTTAAGTCCAATCCCCGTTAGGCGAGACATGTGAATTCACGGATTTCTTGTTTAAAAAAGCAAAGGCTATAACTCTGATGTGTCTAGTCTGATGCAACTGGTTTTGAAATTGTCCAAGTTCAGTGGCGTAACTTAACAAGAGGCACTACCCGTTGATTCAACTTCTCTATGTCTGTCCCATACATTGAAAATAAACTTTACTGTAGTATTTACTAAAAAAAAAAAAATACAAATTTATTGGTGGAAAGAAGAATTGAAATTGACTATAAATAAATAGACGGGTATTTTGATAAACAACAACAACAAGAAACAGAACAGAAACTAGCTGGACGAAGTAGGTTAAAATGCTGCAGCCATGTGCAGTTTCAAACGGTGTCCGGTTGGGGCCAGATACAATGTCGCATTGTCGTGGGCAACAATGCGACACCCGACAATGCGACATCGCGACTTTGCGATATGACAATGCGACATTGCGATACGACAACTCGACACTGAGATACGACAACGCTACATTGCAATACGACATCGCGACATAATTGTCGCGATGTCATATTGCAATGTCGCGACAACGACAATTATGTCGCGATGTCGTATTGCAATGTAGCGTTGTGGTATCTCAACGCGATGTCGCGTTGTCGTGACATTGCATTGCGTTGTCGCGACATTGCAATATGACATCGAGACATTTATGTCTCGATGTCGTATTGCAATGTAGCGTTGTCGTATCTCAGTGTCGAGTTGTCGTATCGCAATGTCGCATTGTCATATCGCAAAGTCGCGATGTCGCATTGTCGGGTGTCGCATTGTTGCCCACGACAATGCGACATTGTATCTGGCCCCAACTGGACACCCATGGCTGCAGCATTTTAACCTACTTCGTCCAGCTAGGTTCTGTTCTGTTTCTTCTTGTTGTTGTTTATTTATCAAAATTATGGTCACTTTTACCCGTGTATTTACTTATAGTCAATTTCAATTCTTCTTTCCACCAATCAATTTGTATTTTATTTTTTTAGTAAATACTACAGTAAAGTTTCTTTTCAATGTGTGGGACAGACATAGGGAAGTTGAATCAACGGGTAGTGCCTCTTGTTAAGTTATTTGTCCCTGCAGCAGAAGACGTTTTCTAGGTTACGCCACTGTCCAACCACTCTGAACTTGGACAAGTTCAAAACCAGTTGCATCAGACTAGACACATCAGAGTTTTAGCCTTTGATTTTAAACAAACTGTTTTTCGGTAGGCCTTAGACTATTCAAGCCAGTAGAGTGATCCAGGCCCTCTTGTGCATCTTGTTCCCGGAAGACTACTTAATACACGCCACTCTGTAAATGACAGTTTTAGACATGGAGGTCATCTTGAGTGACAGCTTGGCCATAAAACACAAATCTGTCTATCCATCAGCAATTTCATAAAAAAATATTCTAGTCTAGATTTGAAACAGTTTAATGACAATTGAACACAATATATTTGGAATGGAGTGGCTTCTCTAAGCTTTTGGTAGGTCGCCAAAGATCGCCAAGTTGGCTAAAACTATGTAAAATTTATGGAAATTTGATCGTGCAAATATCCATACAGTCTTTCCTATCAAACTTTGCATTCTCAATACTTTCAGTACTTTGATTTATCATATATTATGTAGGGGAAATAACCATGCAAGTGATGTGGCAAATATCGCCGCCAGATGTCGCACCGTTTCACTTTGCACGTAATGAAATCAGTTTCTGTCGAACGGATTGCGTTTGCGTCGCATCGAATCAATATGTACGTCATCAATTGACTTTGCGTCGTATGGTTTGAAATTTTACCCCATATCATTTCACTTCGAACCGTATCAATTCACTTTGTAACGAATGAACCAAATTTATACCGTATCATTTCACTTTCAACCGTATCAATTCACTTTGTAACGAATGAACCGAGTTTACACGTCGCATCGAATCAATATGTACGTCATCAAATGACTTTGCGACGCATGGTTTGAAATTTTACACCGTATCATTTCACATCGAACCGTATCAATTCACTTTGTAACGAATGAACCGAATTTACACGTCGCATCGAATCAATATGTACGTCATCAAATGACTTTGCGTCGTATGGTTTGAAATGTTACACAGTATCATTTCACTTTGAACCGTATCAATTCACTTTGTAACGAATGAACGAGTTAACACGTCGCATCGAATCAATATGTACGTCATCAAATGACTTCATGTTGAATTAAATGGCCTGTCATTGAATGGTTTGTAAATATCCACATTTTGACGGTTATGGCTTCCCATACGAGTCTATTACTTTCGCTCGAGTTTGTGTTTGTTGCTGCCGAGTGATTCCCTTTTCCGTATTCATTATAATATCCAGAACAGCACCTGTATCCGTTCGGTGCATACAAATAACCGTAAATCATGTTTACGTACATTTATCATATCGATTGCGAGGTTATCACATCTCCGATTGAATTTCCATTTCAAATTAATTATTCCGTATCTGATTTATATCCACTTGTATCGGCCACATGCACATGCTAATTAAGATGAACGGGGAGTGTGAATATATACTTGTAGAATATTCTTGATGTGTCGATATTGTATTTCTGTGGTACATGTAATAACGCACGTGCATTGTTTTATTTACTACTATACTCATTACATTTACGATTTTCGATTATTTTTACTCCTCTAGGTTTTTGTTCAAATCAAGACTTAGTTTAGTCTCTTTGTCCCAAAGGTAAACATATGGCGATAAACAGTTGCGTAGTATCTGCTTTACCTCTTTCAGGCAGTTAAAACACATTTTGCATGCGGATTTCAATTCCACTGAAAATTCAAAAAATGACAAGTGTTGCGTTTTTAAATGTACTGAGGGTATATTGAATGAATGAATGAATGAATGGTCTTTTACGGCACGTCAACACATAAATAGGTCATATTGTGCGCAAAAACTGATGAAAGATGAAGAAATTAAGTAGTATATTGTCTTTCAGATATATTTCATTGTTATTTTTTCCGATCAGATTATCTATACTATTTTTCATTTCGAAATCCATTTCGTGTGATTTCGTAACCTGATTCCTCCGTGAATTTAGTTCAGTAAATGCTTAATTCATTGTTTTACTTCTGGACTTTGGAGGTAAGGACTTTAGTTCGCGACACATCGTTTTGTTGGGAATAATACAAGTTTGTTTTAATCATCTAATCTGTTCAAGAGTTACTAAGCGAACATTACTTTTGCCTTTAAATACAAGTGATATTAAAATGGCATTTGACTTAACAACTTAAGTACAATTTGAGTGTGTTATGTTAAGATACAGTATCGTATTCTATATTTATGGAATGACCCTACATTGGTATTCAAGTTTATAACGCGATATATGGACTGAGATATGTAATTGTTCCAATAAATGCTTGCCTTGGAAGCAAAGAAAACAATCAAGAGAGAAAGAAGCATAGTATGATAATGAGAGGTAATATAAGTTACAACACCGGTGACGTGAGAGGTAATATAAGTTACAACACCGGCCACGTCAGAGATAATATAAGCTACAACACCGGCCACGTCAGAGATAATATAAGTTACAACACCGGCCACGTCAGAGATAATATAAGCTACAACACCGGCCACGTGAGAGGTAATATAAGTTACAACACCGGTGACGTGAGAGGTAATATAAGTTACAACACCGGCCACGTGAGAGGTAATATAAGTTACAACACCGGCCACGTGAGAGGTAATATAAGTTACAACACCGGCCACGTGAGAGGTAATATAAGCTACAACACCGGCCACGTGAGAGGTAATATAAGTTACAAAACCGGTCACGTGAGAGGTAATATAAGCGTGAGAGGTAATATAAGCTACAACACCGGTCGCGTGAGAGGTAATAATATGAATTTTAGGCACTGCCTAAGATCGAGCAGAGCTCTTAAAATTAATACCCACATGATATATCGGATCGCATGTAAAATTTAACTTGTAAACCAAATATTTTACTCTTAATAATTATTCTATATTGTTGTGATAAAATACTAACCTATCTTATGTTTCTTGTCAATCAACATATGAGTAAATTAATTGACTATTCTTAATTTCGATCATCAAAGTCAGCTGACCAAGCAATGGCCTAGGCATTTGACACACCTCTAAATTGTGGTAGGTGGTAAACTCAAACTCGATCTTTATCATAGTTTGTTTGTTTGTATGGTGTTTTACGTCATTTTCAACACATGTAAGGTTATATACTAGTATGACGGTCGATTTTTTTTGTGTTGGAGGCATCCACCCACTTTTCCTGGGTAGAACCAGTACTGTAAACCTCCCGTCATCCGTAAGAATCGACACTTCCTCACTTACAAATCGAGAACGTCGTTAACCATTCGGCCACGGAGACGATTCGTCTTTATCATAGATGTTCAACCAAGTTTATTGTAAAAGTTAAGGTATTTACGGTGTGATTTTTTTTAAAACCAAATTTTGAAAATTATCTTATTTTTACTCTTTCAACTCAAGAGGCACCTTTCCTAGGTTTATATTGTTTTCCAGATAGAATTATTTTGTATCAGACATATCTTTTTGGCAGCTACTACAAACAGTGTCATTGAACATTTTCAAATCAGTTCTTCTTTCTAGACAAATTTCGCATTTAGAAAAAACGTACGACATCTGTTCTATTTCAAAGGCAAGTATAGCACCCATAGCAAGGTTGAATTTTTCATCTTTCTGTAATGGTGCAGCTTCTGGTATGTCATTTATTTGAGATGTTTTGATAATATACCTTTTTCCCCGTTTATTTCTCATTTCCCTTTTCTTTGATTCTGACTGTGTTTCGTTTTCAAGAGGTTTTGATTCTAGTTTGCTACATAAAGATTGGATGTCATTGGTTATATTAGAGTTGGAATTTGAGTCCTTATTTGGTTCAGTATATGGTGTACTAATATAATTTTCTGAATTATGTTTGCTCTTGTTGCCATGCGTGTTTTCGGTGGGTGATATTCGCTTTTTACTTTTACTACTATCAGCGTCATTAGCACTTGAAACTGTTTATTGTTCAAAAGTAAGTCAATGGTTGTACATGACAATTCTCCTTCATTGGTTGAAAAAGAATACATGTGATATTGCTCTGCACCAAACGCATGTTACATTGATGTTGTAGCCTAAAATGGTAGACACAGTTTCAATCTCATAAGCTGTGGACCACCCTTGACCATTTATCATTTCCCTCTCGTATTAAAGTTTGGTCATGTCAGGACTGTGGTAAATTTGGACTAACTCCTCCATGCCAACCCTGTTATCAGCAATATTATAAAATTATTGCCTTTAGTGAGGTCGATATGTGTATATATTACATATTTGTCTGTGATTTGTATAGGAAATACTGGGAATAGAAAAGCTATATCTACTCGTTTGCCCAGTGGGAGATATTTCCCAGTACGGAACATTGTTAGGCCTTTTGCGTCAGTGGCGGAAATGCCAAATGACGTTCCGATTGTTTTACGAACGTCATCGTCAGATTCCGCCACTAGGAAATAACGATTACGGAAATTAACGAAGAGTTCCGGTTCCACTTGTTTTGTTTGAATGACGTAACGTCGTCTTGGATGACGTAACGTCGTCTTGGCGTTCTGGTGTAAAAAGGCATTAATCATTAGAAATATTAATAAAATCATTTTAAATTATGTAATATATATACTCTGTAAAAGAAGTTTTGGACCATGGCAGTGTTCGAACCCGTACAATGAATGCTGAATCATGACATTCGACCATAACCCTTATTATCTCAGTTGATAATTCACAATAGATCAACAATCAACAATAATTATCGTTAACAATGAAAGTTTGCGAAAAAAAAATAATCTTTTTATTGGTTACTCGAATGTGTCCGTAACTGTTACTTTGTATGGACTTTGCAACATTTTTTACAGACCCTTTGTGTGTTCGCGATATTTTTTTTAAATCAAATCTGTAATGTTTCTGGTACCAAATTAACCGGGTAGGGTAGATCTTGGTTACTAAAAAAAGATACTTAAATTTTGTCCACTAGTTTTATTTTTATATGACTTTATATACCCTGGTCCAAAACTTTTTTTTACCGAGTATAGTTTAATAACCAGTGTTTTTGAGATACTGAAAATATCTCCCTCGGTAGAGAAATAGCCCCTATATAAGAACTCGTGCTCCGCACTCGTTCTTATTTCGGGGCCATTTCTCTACCTCGGGAGATATTTCCCGTATCTCAAAAACACTGGTTATTAAACTCTATTTATCGACCTGATATCGCCTCGGTCGATATCACTCTTCTCAGGTCGATAAATACAACACACATGGACCGAACCTAAAAGGCAACAATTATTTTATTATTAAATCAAATTATTCATGGAATTTTGAAATTTTGGAATTTTGGAATTTTGAAATTTTGAATTTTGAAATTTTGAAATTTTTGAAATTTTTGAAATTTGTGGAATTTTAAATTCTTTTAAATTTTGAATTTTTGAAAATTTTGAATTTTTGAATTTTTGAATTTTGAAATTTTGAAAATTTGGAATTTTTGAATTTTGAAATTTTGAAATTTTTGAATTTTAAAATTTTAAAATTTTTGAAATTAAAATTTTTTGAAATTTTGAAATTTTGAATTTTTGAAATTTTGAATTTTGAAATTTTGAAATTTTGAATTTTTGAATTTTTGAATTAGTTTAATTTTGACAACCAATAACAAATAATAAAACAACTTCTAATGATAAGCATTCTTTTAATGGATATCGCTTCATTCGTAACTACTTGTGACGGGATTAGCCGAACTAGTACGAATACTCCAAACTACGAAAAGAGACAATCGTCCAAGTGAAACAGACTGATCCCCTGATGATTTGAGGAAAAAATCCGAAATTGCCGAACACAATTTCATCAATGGCGGCGCTTCCGGTGCGACACAGTTTTTTTGCCCAGCCAGGTACGATTTCAACATTTGCACATGTGTTACCATTAGCCGATCATCGTCGGCCGGCTGCGCCGGCCGAGCTCTACTCGGTATAAGTTACAACACCGGTGACGTGAGAGTTAACATGTTACAACACCGGTGACGTGAGAGGTAATATAAGTTACAACACCGGTCACGTGAGAGTTAATATGTTACAACACCGGTGACGTGAGAGGTAATATAAGTTACAACACCGGTCACGTGAGAGTTAATATGTTACAACACCGGTGACGTGAGAGGTAATATAAGTTACAACACCGGTCACTTGAGAGGTAATATAAGTTACAACACCGGCCGCGTGAGAGGTAATATAAGTTACAACACCGGCCAAGTGAGAGGTAATATAAGTTACAACACCGGCCACGTGAGAGGTAATATAAGTTACAATACCGGTCACGTGAGAGGAAATATAAGTTACAACACCGGTGAGGTGAGAGGTAATATAAGTTTGAAGTCAACTGTCAGCAGACGAAACTTGAAATTTGGCGGCGAAAGGGTTAAGGACATGTACGTAATAACACGACTGGTTTTTGTAGTTGAACGAAGTTTGACAGTCGTCATACAACACCAAACGAATGCTTGTGCGAATGTCATCTATGCTATGTCAGCTTGAGAATGACCCCAACATATGATCCACGTTTTGAACGCGACACATGAACTTAGATAATATTGTTCCATTACTACTGAAAATGGGATCCCTTCGAAGAAACACATACAAACTCATTTATATTGAGTCTGTTCATGACATAAATCATGCTTGCGAACATGCAATGCCAGTACTATGACATTATACAAAGGAAAACCAAACAGGGCTGATATAACGTTTCATGACCCGGACCCCATCATATGCAGTCAGGAATTTATCTATTTTGGCTTTGGTTCGACTGGATTCAATATTGTCAAGGGGTCCTTTCTTCTGTTAAAATTGTGTATAACGTAGTAGGGCTCTTAGGTGATTATCACAGGCTGGTTTGACTGTCTCACAATCATAGTTTTTGCTTTTTGTTATTAATTACCATATCATGCATTTCATCGTCGAATCATGTCACCTACAGTATGCCCTGAACGCATGCAGGTGGCTATTACGTGGCGGCATGCCTTGGTATCGTGACAGTCACTTCCTGTCATCTTTATTAAACCCCTATTAAGACATCATTTTAAGATTAAGTGTATTTACACAAAAGAAACTTAATGTACTATAATGCTATTTGTTTCGCGAACCAGGGATTATTATCGCATTTATTTCACATACAACTAAGCAAGGTCCAAACACAGGAATGTGCGCATGAAGAAAATCAATCAAATTTAAAAGGATTTATTCTTCTGCGAAAAGGCCCCACACAAGATATACCCCAGCCAACGAAAGGGACTGTATGTTATTCAAATGTAATTTATAAGTTTGTTTGCTTTTGACATGAAAGGTGAAAGCACTATTAAAGAATATGACTAAATCAAGGAGAAATACAAGATATTCTATATCAATATATACCTAGCCCTGACCCTAGACAAGTATAAAGATGATACTGCATGACAGCATTGTACTTTATATTCTATACTGTAAATCATTTGTGTTAGTTTGAATCAAATTAATTATTTAAATGAACGCTCTAAATAAACATACATTGTCAGTGTCACTCTATGCATTTATAAAATACAGTAAGTGTAGCCAGTATATTTAGCACTAATACGTCGATTGAAATTAGTACTTTACGTTATACTTTTAGTAGTTTTGTTTCAGCTTTTTAAAAAACAAATGCAAGTATTTAAACACGTATAAAGATTTATATTTTACAAACAATTCACATCATACATCATACATGCTTCAGCATTTTAGAATGTTATCAAAACGTAATTATTTAAACAGTCGTATTACTTCAATTTTAGAACCAAAATGACATCAACTATTTTCATTGCCCGTATTAATCATTATCTTGTGTTATTCAAATATAAATACGTTTATTTATTTTTAAGTTTATATCATAATCAATTGTGTTAAACGAATGCAGAAACACTAAGTATGTATGTGGTTTTTTGTTGTTTTTTTTGTTGTTGTTGTTTTTTGGCCCACCTTCTCAACTCCTTTTATCTGCTCCTTTCTTTCGCCTTCCCTCACTCCGTCTTCCGCCAGCCCTGCTGTTGTCCCTCCTACTGGATGGTGATCTGTTGTGACATACTTTCTGCTGAAGCCTCGCTGTATATTCCGTTTCTTTTTCCCCTTTGGATTGCACTGTTTCTAAAACATTGCTGATATGTCTTCTTATTGTCTATTGCTGTGAAACAGCCTCCCCCTAGTACTCCATGGTCCTCCATTCAAGCTACTATGCTATGTATGTGTTTTATTGGCATTTCATTCTCCATGTAAAAACAACTAGAAAGCAAACTCTCTCTAATCAGCCAGACATAAAAATTGTTTGAGACGCCCCGTAAATTGTACGCGGACATTTACATGTGGCCTATATGTCCGCTGACACATTGGCACGTTGTGCACATATTGGCACCCTACATGTGCTTCCAACAAGCAGACATTTAATCTCTATTCGTGATCCAAAGTTCCTTCCATGATTTTAAAGATGAAATACTGAGATTAAGTGGACTTACGAAAAGCTTTGCTTTTTTTCAATGAGTTTCTGATATAGACGAGCATGGTGATTTGAATGAATTTATCCCGCATATCACTAAAAGCAAGTTTAACAAAAAGGAATGTGTGCATTATACCAAACACATTTTAATAGCTGCATGCATATCTGTCAGAAAAGACCCGCACAAAATATTCTCCCATGCAACAATGCTATTTTCTGCAAGAGACGACACTGAGTATTGTATTTCATAATTACATGTCGTTATTGTTTCAGTTTGAATGAATTCACTATTTTTTAAGTTCTTAAAAAATACATTATGTCTAACTGATTATAAAACACATATAACTGAAGTAGCCATCTTGTTAATGCATTTAAAAATATAAAATTAAAAAGCTTAAATTGCAAAGAATTTTAAATTATTTCATTCAGGCATGTGTTTTACAATGGCTAATGCAGTATTTGTATTTATTATTTTATTCTGCTTCAAAATCAAGTCTATATAATTTTAGTTTTTCTTTAAGCAAAAACCAAACACACCAATAATCATATAAAATGGTCGTATTTATATGAACCACCTGTGTTGTGTAAAACAGGGACCTTACCGGGCAGTGGATACGGTTTTGCGCTTTAGAGCTACAGACTCCTGCCCAACATGTGTTCGCTCCGTTGGGCATGTCAGGTGGGAAACTACGTTCATCACAACTCCCTCTGCTGTTGCTGTCCCATTATACCAACGGGACCATTTTATTTCATTTGTGTTTTCACTGAGGTATACGTTATCACAACGAGTGTATGTTAATGCCTTGAGTTAAACCGTAATTCCTATTAAAAATGTACTATTTGAGAAAGTGGAACATACATGTTACAATATAATACGACATGTATTGGGTACGTGTTAATCCGATAACGTTACTGTTTTTGTTTAGGATTCGAATCGTTTGTATTCTGCAAAATGTCACCTATACAAAGTTCAATGCAAATTATCAAGGGTGAGTTATCAAACACTAAACGAAGCGGTTACGTTATATATGAACAAAGGTCGCATTGCTTGCTTAACGTGAGAACTGCAATTGGTTGGATAAACACAATAGCTATAACAAATATGAAAACTGTGCCAACGTTTTAATGACCATACCTACTATCTATTAAATATCCTAATTCTTAACAGAGCTCCAATATAAACAAAACATAAACTACCAGTATTGCCACGTGATTATACAAAGGAAAAAAACATGATTCTTACGTAAAACCTTTTAGAATAAGAATCATATAAGTATAATGGGAGATTAACATAAAAGAAAAATATTTGGTTCACGAACATTTTATGAAAATGAGTGTGAATTAAAAACGGGACTATTATGAATTAATTTACCTACGCATTTTATGAAACTCCCATTTTATATATTAATATCATATAAAACGTTGTATATTGATTATATTTGCCTCCTTTTATATAAGAACCATACGAGAATCATATGTGGATAGATGCATACGTTTATTGTATATGAGTCTCAATCAACGCGAGACTGCAATATTTCATATTTTTCGTGTTCGTCCACTTTTATACTCTTTCATGTCTGATCGTAAATGCCAGCGAAGGGCATTTTAAATATTTGACATATATAAATAATAGGATAATTATCGTTCCCCAATGACTGGGGTGACCATGCGTTTATCAACTAACAATCAAGAATACGCTAATTTAATTAGTGAACCGTCACGAACTTAGACATGTGTCAATGAAGATATTATAACCAAATATATATATACTACCCTTCTGGAAACATGCTCTACTTGTCGAAATAAAACTCTTTGATTGTGCGATGACCGGGCAGATGTGGACCCTATGATGACGTCAACCTAAATCCTCAAAGAGCGGTAGCGTTTGATGTTTATGTTAAGGGAATACAGGCATACGGCCAAACAATCGTTATTATTGAGAGTTCTGAAAAGCTTGGTCAAGGGTGGAAAAGTATAAAAATCGGATGATAAACAAAAAAAGATATGATCATATCAATGTTCTTTCGAAACGGATATGGAAGCCGCAATTTTAAAACCTATGACATCACAGTGCTAAATTACCATGTATGGAATATTTATAAATGTCATTTAACTGAATTATACAAAATAAGCATACTAAATGTTATAATACATCATATGGCCAGTAAAGGATTTTTGCATTATAATGTGAAATCAAGAATTAAGCATGACAACCAGTTAAGTGAAAGTTTTACATGCTTCTTAGGGGTCCGTCAGAGCGAATGTCTGTCACTTTTTTTATTTTCAATGTACTTGAATGACCTGAAGAAACTTTTAATTTAAGTAGATATGAAGGCATTGATTTGGGACTGTTAAAATTATGCCTATTATTATATGCAGATGATATTGTTATTTTCTCTGATTTAGAGACAGGTTTGCAAAATGGTTTAAACATTTAAAAGATTACTGTAGTAAATGGAAGATTACAGTGAATGTTAATAAAACGAAAATTATGAATTTCAAAAAAGGACGGAGAAACCGCAGAGGGTTACGTTTCGAATACAATGGCATTGATATAAGGTTTTTAGCTCTACTGGCCAAGGGCCAGCAGAGCTTATGGGATGGTGTGGTGTCCGTCGTCCGTCCGTCATCTGTCCGTTAACTTTTACCTCGTTAAGACGATAGGGCCTTCGTTTTTCATCCCATCTTTACTAAACTTTAACATATTGTTAATATCAATGAAAGCTCGGAAAAGTTCGAAAACCAGCCAGATTGGAATAGTAACAGCGGAGTTATGGCCCTTGATTTAGTTAAAAATGCTATACTTTGCCTCGTTAAGACGATAGGGCCTTCACTTTTCATCCGATCTTTACCAAACTTTATCAGATTGTTAATATCAATGAAAGCTAAAAAAAGTTCGAAAACCGGCCAGATCAGACGAGTAACAGTGGAGTTGTGGCCCTTGATTTAGTTAAAAATGCTATATTTTGTTTTGTTAAGACGATAGGGGCTTTATTGTTCATCCGAACCTTATCGAACTTGATCAGATTGTTAATGTCAATGAAAGCTTGGACAAGTTCGAAAACCAGCCATATCGGACCAGTGACAGCGGATTTATGACCCTTGAATAGTTAGAAATGCTATATTTTGCCTCATTAAGATGGTAGGGCCTTCATTTTTCATCCGATCTTTAACAAACTTTATCAGATTGTTAATGTCAATGAAAGCTCGAATAAGTTTGAAAAAACCAGCCAGATCGGATCAGTAACAGCGGAGTTATGGCCCTTGATTTCGTTAAAAATTCTATAATTTGCCTCGTTAGTACGATAGGTCCTTGATTTTGCATCTGTTCTTACTGATCTTACACTTTAACAGATTTTAGGAATTTTTTTTGATTTTTTTTTTAAAAAAAATTTTGTTGGAGTTTGTTGGGGTTTTTTGTTGGTTTTTTTTTGATTATTTTTTTTTTGATGATTTTTTTTGATTGTTTTTGTTGTTGATTTTTTTCTTTTTTGATTTTTTTTTTTTTAGCTCTATTGACAAAGTTCGAACACCACCCAGATCGGACCAGTAACAGAGGAGTTATGGCTCTTGTTTAGTTAAAAATGCTATATTTTGCCTCGTTAATATGGTAGGGCCTTCATTTTTCATCTGATCTTTATCAAACTTTACCAGATTCTTTAGTTATGGCCCTTGATTTAGTTAAAAATGATGTATTTTCCCCAAATCTTTCAAAAAAAACGTAAATTGCAGTCACTCGCTTCATTGATGTTATGAGAGCCATGTTAGCCATTAGAGCGTCCACATGCGGGCCTCTTGTTTACTTAGGAGTTATATTTACTACAGGGGATTCTTTCTCCGAAACATATGATGCACTGTCAGGTCTTAAAGCGATATTTAAAATAAAATCTTATGTCTATAAATTCCCAGACATATCAGTTAGTCACGTGTTAGATTTATTTGATAAGCTTATACTGCCTATATTAAGTTATGGGGGTGAAGAGTGGGGATTTTCAACTGCGATAGTTCACGAAAGAGTACATTTACAATACTGTAAACATCTTTTAGGAGTAGGAATACAAACACAAAACAATTTTATATATGGAGAATTAGGAAGAACAAACATAAGACAGCATGGAATCACTATCTATTTTACGGTATTGGTTTAAACTATTACAATCAAGTGAAACCAAGTACATTAAAGTTACATATAGAATATTGTTAGACAATTTGGAAACATATCCAAATATGGCATCATGGGCTAAATCGGTGAAAAATCTGCTAGACTGTAAGGGTTTTAACCATGTGTGGCTATTTCAAGGAGTTGCTAATATTAATATATTTATGCAGATGTTTAAACAAAGGTTAACAGACAAAATTTATACAAAATTGAACGAAACTATTGAAAACTCAACAAGAGCAAATTCATATAAATTCTTTGCAAATTTTAAGCTTAAAGATTATCTTGATCAAATAAAAGTTCAAACATTTAGAAGAGCTTTAACAAAGGTAAGAGTGTCATCCCATACTCTACAAATAGAGGTAGGGAGGCACAAACCCAACAAAATACCATTAGAAGATAGAAAATGTCAAATATGTCACGCTTTAGAAGATGAATTTCATTTCATTATGGAATGCCCAGTTTATAATGAATATAGAATTACTTATATTAAAAAGTATTACTGGCAACGACCAAATGTTCGTAAGTTTATTGAGTTATTAAAATCTGAAAACGTCACAACTTTTAAAATTTGAAATTTTCTGAACTACTTCTGTTTGCTCATTTAACTATAGATACATATTGATTATTGGTATAATATTAGGAATTTTATAAACGTAATAGTATTTCTGTTACCAATGTTTTCTTTGAGTGAGTGAGTGAGTGAGTGAGTGAGTGAGTGGTGAGTGAGTGAGTGAGTGAGTGAGTGAGTGAGTGAGTGAGTGAGTGAGTGAGTGAGTGAGTGAGTGAGTGAGTGAGTGAGTGAGTGAGTGAGTGAGTGAGTGAGTGAGTGAGTGAGTGAGTGAGTGAGTGAGTGAGTGAGTGAGTGAGTGAGTGAGTGAGTGAGTGAGTGAGTGAGTGAGTGAGTGAGTGAGTGAGTGAGTGAGTGAGTGTGCGCGAGTGGTTGCATGTGCGTGCATGTGCGTGCATGTGCGTGCACGACATTGAAACACGATAATTATATCTTCATTTTGCCTGAACTGCCATTGACAACTGTTAAGATAATTATGTAAGTAAAACATGTATACTAATAGGCCATTTGGTCTTTTGTATGAATAAAGTATTTATACAATATATAGCGGAAATTCCCGTGTCGCGTTTTTTTCCTTTCAGTATATGTGTCATATCTCTGTGTTACATAACATTTATTCAGAACATTCAGAAACTTAACATTTAAAGTTTAATAGAACCACAGATATCGTTCATTTAAAAAACCTTTATATTGTATTTGAATTCAGCTGAAGAGGCACCATCAAGCGATGACCCAGGCTTCAAGGACCTCATTAAGTACTGGAAGAAACATGGTATTCCCATCCCACACGACTTGCTGTCGGATATGGCTGATGAAAACGGTACGTTAAAACGTGTTTAAACTCCAAAATAAAGTATATAATTTAATACAGTGCGGTAGTTGTAGCACTGATTCAAAAAGAAACATGCACTATGGGTGGAGTTCAATTATGGAAACACATGAGTTCTAGTCAATACAGTCTCAGGGAGAGTATGTTTCCTGTAGTGAAGCACGTGTATGCTCACTTATGACGTACCAACGTGTTTCCGCCATCATGCTTACTCTCTTTATTCTTGTATCACATGTATGGTTCATCCGGAAGGCAGAGGGTCGACCTAATATTTGCAATCAGTGTCAATATATTTTATTTAACCGTGTATGTTGTAGAGTTCGTATGTCATACTGTGTTGTGGTCATCGCTCCAATCGATGGCTACGTCAGTGTATGTATTAGCACATATCAGATCCTATGGTCGTGTGTTGTACGGTTTGTGTAGTTGCATTTACCATAATTACGTTGAATATACCCGTGTCAATTAAATGTGATATTTACATTTGATTTTACCTGCTACAGTGATTCAAAGGTTACCAGAATTTTTAATAATGGCTCAAAAGTTTCAGTTACTCCTCTAGAATCACCTGTTTTGAGGAAATACCATATAGAGTCTCCTTTCAGAAATAGTTTAGTTCATTCAAGAACGCAGGGTGTTTCCCTCTATTAATAAGAGCAATGCTAAGAGATGCAGTTGTTGCAATTATTTATCTGGCAAATCCACTATTAAATCAGCTGTTAATGGTAAAAAGTTTAATGTATGTCTAGCTTCAAATGTTGATTGACGTACATCTCACGTCATGTATGTTTTGACTTGAAATGCACCACATTGCGGTATACACTATGTTGGACAAACAGTTCGAACTTCAATAGTTCGATTTCGTGAACATAAATATAATGCAGGTAATCCTAAAAAGTTAAAAAAAAAATACTTGTTCCAACACTTTCGTCAATCCGGTCATACTTTTAGTAACGTTACTGTTCAACCTGTTGAATATATAATTTATGATAATGATGCTACTAAAGGTTTTAAAATAAAAGCTAGACATACAGCAGAACTTAAGTGGATGAACAACTTACAGACACCATATCCACTCGGCCTTAATGACAATATTTATCAACAAGGAAATATTTCAAAAGATCCTAATATTGACATTTTTCTATATTTTCTAGTCGAAAGCGTAACTCTAGGTCTCAAGGTCATAGGCGTAATGGTAACATCAAACGTAAATTGCGTGTAATTATTGCAGTCTCTGCTTTACATACTATTTTTAAACAGTCAGGAAAGCACTCTATGCTTTCAGTCTCTTATTCAAAAAAAACATTCGCTAGGGAAAATACTACATTTATATGTAATAGCATTAAGGCGGTTTTTACTAACGGCAGTTTAGACAATTACACTATGTGGACTTGCCAAGAAGTTTGTGAAACACTCATCTTCCTATTAGATAATATTTTCGCCAGGTATGGAACGACCGTTTATAGACAAATTGTTGGTATTCCTATGGGTACGAACTGTGCACCACTTGTCGCAAGATTTATTTTTATATTGCTATGAAAGAGATTTCATGTTGAGTCTTTCACCAGATACCCAGGAAGATGTTATTGGGGCCTTTAATCTGGATGACATATTACACATTGACAACCCTTTCTTTTCTACTATGATTAATAATATATACCCTAAAGAACTTCAACTGAACAAACCTAAAATTTCTGATACTAACGCTTCTTTTCTTGAATTACATCTCTCCATTGAAAATGGTGAAATAATTAGCAAAATATATGACAAGACAGATGATTTTAATTTTGATATTGTTATTTATCCCTATTTAGATGGGGATGTTCGGCGAGCAGCTTCTTATGGGTCTATGTATCTCAACATTCGTTTTTCTAGAGCTTGTCCTCGAGTTGAGGACTTTAATATTCGTAATCTTTGTATAACTAGAAAGCTACTCCATCAGGGTTACCGTTACAATAAACTTCGTAAAACCTTTGCAAAAGTGTATTATCGTAACCCTGATCTTCTTTCCAAATATAAAAGTAATTTAAGAACTTTTCTACGACAAGGACTATCACAACCTGACTTCTATGGTGACGTGATTTACAAACTTCGTAAGATCCTTGGTCATGATCACTTTCATAATATCTTTGCTAAACTTGTTAAAAGGTTTATCAAAAGAGGTTATGACCCTATCATTTTGCAACGCACTGCATGCTTGGTGGTGGACCAATTTATAGTTCGCCACTATGCTTTCCTGTTTGATTGTGCGATGACTGGACAGGCTGTGGACCCTATGATGACGTCTACGTAACGCCCAAAAGGACGGTGACGTTTGATGTTTGTCTGCGGTCTTGTCTTGTCTTACCCTCAATGGTTTTTTTTTTTGTTGCTCTGGCTTCTGCCAAGTCATTGAATACATTCTTTGTGGCTTTCCATGCTATTATTTTTTGTATTTATATATACACGAGCATCTTTGTTTTTACTTATATTGCCTATTAATGCTGCCTTGTTGGTTAGAAAATAGTTCATTGCGGGATTTATTTATTTACACTGTCCCATTTTATTGGGTTGACATTAGGGTAAGTGTGACGTTTGGTGCACCCTAGAACTTGGTTTACCTCCCATGTTATTATTTTGTATGTGTTTCTTTAGTTAGTTTCTCAGGATGCGGACTTTATTGTTAGAGAATTCCTTTTGATGGGATGTAGTTTTGTTTACACTGTCTTGTCTATTTGGGCGTTGAAGACAGGATAATAGCGAGGATTGTGCGCATATAAGATCGATTCAAGCTAACCAGTAGGCCTTATTGCTTACTGACCGTTCCAAGTCGGTAACCCTGTCTTCACCACCATTTCTGTTGTTTTTTGTCTCTTTCATTGTATTTTCAAGTCCTTGTTTGCAGTACAGTGTGGACCTACGATGCCATTGCGCTCGGACGCTGTGGTTTCTATAGGACCCTATATCTTATTTTTTCACTAACATACGTATAACCTAATTACAGCCTTTGGCTGGCCTGGGTCCAGTCCTCAATATATGTAATGGTATTTTTTTAATTTCTGTATGTTTTCCGTTTGTGTGTTTATTGTTTTAAACAATAATAGTAATTATTGTATGTGGTTATACACTCCTATGCGTCAATTTTGACACATATTTTCAGATATTGTGTTGCATATTGAAAGAATCCATGTTACTTCTTGACCATGATGTACTAGTATTTTGTATTTATGTATTTATATTTTCCAGTGAAGCAAGGGAAAGCGCATGGAAAAGGTAGACGCCGATCAAAAGAACTGGAGGATTTACACATGTGTGCATCTACTGGGAAGTTTAATCTTGATCGAGTCGATTCTGTAGAAGAAGAAGAAGTTGAAAGCAGTACTCCGAGAAAGAAACCAGTGTCAAGGTCGCATACTGAATCATCCCTGCTTGGAAAAGCTCGCGGTAGTTCTATGAAGAAGGTTGGTTCTGGTGGCTCTATAAACGGTGTCGTGAGTCCAGCAATGCAAAAGAAGTTATCTAGATCAGTTTCAAAGACTTGATAATAATATGTGTGTTTCGGATAGGATATAAAAACATACACAAACCAATGGGATGGTGTTAATACATTTATTGCAATCCATATTGAAAAGAAATATCGACCAAGAAATGTGTTGAAGCAGACTGATTGTTCAAAAGTGCTAGTAGTCTTAATGCATCATGGTTTTCCTGAGTTGCTGCTTAATTTCGCTTAATAGTTTTGAAGTAAAGGTAGCATATAACAGTTGTGTTGAGTATATGGAAAATCAAAGAGTTTTCTAAAACAATTATAATAAGACAATTATAGCAATAGATGCGGACATCTATAATATATATAAAATGTAGGTTTCCGGTTTAAAATATGTCTGAACGTAAGTCTGTTTGACAAGAAGTAATTGCAAATCCGTCCATTTTGTTATGTATTACCCTACATTTTTATTACTGAAATGATTATTTTACGGTGGTGGGCGGGGAATGTCCACCTTATTTACGGTGGTTGGCGGAGGAATGTCCACTTTTTTTACGGTGGTGGGCGGGAGAATGTCCACCTTTGTCAGCAGTTTATACTAGATCTATTACAGATAAGTGATACAGAAATCTAAAGTTGATGTCATTGTGTTGTTTGCATGTTTCAATATTCATGCATTCTACAAATAATTGTTCATTAATTATACTATTGCATATATATTGGCCTTAGCAAACGCATTCGAATTTTTGAGTGCGTTTTATCATAGACTAGCATAGAATAGTTTATTTCAACCAGTAGGCATCTGCCCGTGAGGTACAAAAATGATAAATACTCCTGAAAAAAACTTGAGAACAGCAGTAAAAGAGCAGTAATAATTAATTAATCTTTGATATTCTGGATTTCATATTTATATAAAAATTAATACATTTGTGTCACGTAACAGTTGTAAAGGAATACAACTAAACTTAAACATTGCAAGGCAGTAAATCATTCCATAACAGCACTTTAAAAATTAACAAAGACCAAAATGATTTTGAGGAGTATATTATAATCATGTACTTAGAGTAAAATCTAAATTTAAAATTTAAAATAAATAAACTGATATTTCAGTGTTTAAGGAAATATTTACTAATATTTTTCCATCACTATTTGGTCATTAAAAAAGCATGTGAATCTTGTTTATTTACTGACTGCATGCTCCATGACCGATCAACTCAGGTATATAAGGGCTATTGGTCAGTCATCTTTGAAAAATAAGGTAGCGCCGTGGTGTAATGGTTAGCACTGCAGCTTAGTAACCCAGGGATCGCGCGTTCAATCCCAGCCAGGACCGAATTTGGGTTAATTATCGAAATATTTCAAAAGTATTTCCTACCTTACCAGTCCTTCGGATGAGACTTGAAACCTAGGTCTGCTCGCTAAAATGCTTAGTGCAATACAGCGAGGATAAATAAACGCTTATACGCATCTTTGAAAAGAAAATCCAAAATGGATGGGGTATGGTTAATTGAAATTTTCATCCAAATGCATATTATAGACATGAACAATTTCAATGATATAATAGATGACAGTAATTCAACACTATTGATGTGAACATAATATCAGAAACAATATTAATTTGGCAGAAATAGTGCCCTTTATATTCGAAAAGTTTAGTACAATTTTACTCTAAGATGTTTTGTTTTTTATGTTAAATAAATTTGTCCATAGAATTTTCCATGGACAAATTTATTTAACATAAAAAACAGAACATCTGCGGTACGCTATAATTGCTTTCCCATAGGCCACAATGCAAGATTTTACGAAGATAAAAAATAAAAATCATGTTTCCCCTACAGAACTTTCAATGGGGGCCGCCATATTTGTTTACATGCATAACCGCAGTAACTATATACCTGTTTTTCAGTGGGGATTAATCTCACAATTTCATGTTTAAAAATTACACTTGGTAAAAATAAATGCTCTCATTTTAATAAATGTTATTTATTAATTAGTTATTTATTAATTAATTAACAAGTCTGAAAATATATTTTGAAGCATTTCTATGGCATGTTTTAATTTGTGTGACCTTTTTACTTCTGGCTCAGGTCAATCCGGAAAGGGGCGTGGCAACCCCATGCTGTATTTAGAATACCGCAAACTTAAGAAGCTTGTATATCCAAACATTTGAAAAATAGAAACAGGGAGATACGCGAGAAGGAGAACAGAGAGAAACGATTGAGTATGCCACATTTGTAACAGTAAAACTATTGAAGACGAGTGCCATTTTATTTTAATTTCTAATACTTACTCTATCATTAGAAAAACTACATTCCTTAATATTACACAAATAGACCAAGCATATTTGAATTTGTGAAATTGTTGCAGTCTTCTTAGTTCAAGTAAATTCATTTCCGAAGCACTTGTATTAAGGCTATCGATATTCAATTTAACAGACTAAATATCTAGATACCATTATTTCAGAACATTCTCGTTAATCATTGACATACCACAAAATGTGTATTATTTTTTAAATGCAATTTCTTTTGGTTTAAATATCTATAAAGCAAAGAAAAAACGTAATAATTGTTTTTTTGTGTGGAGTGTTAAAGTATGTCACGTGTGTGTGTGTGTTATAATTGTCATATATATAGAGTTTAATAACCAGTGTTTTTGAGATACGGGAAATATCTCCCGAGGTAGAAAAATGGCCCCGATATAAAAACGAGTGCGGAGCACGAGTCCTTATATTGGGGCCATTTCTTTACCGAGGGAGATATTTTCAGTATCTCAAAAACACTGGTTATTAAACTATATATTACATAATTTAAAATGATATTTTATTAATATTTCTAATGATTTACGCCTTTTTACACCAGTTTGCACGAGAACGCCAAGACGACGTTACGTCATACAAACATACAAGTGGAACCGGAACTCTTCGTTAATTTCCGTAATCGTTATTCCCTAGTGGCGGAATCTGACGACGACGTCCGTAAAACAATCGGAACGTCATTTCGCGTTCCCGCCACTGACGGAAAAGGCCGAGCAATGTTCCGTACTGGGAAATATCTCCCACTCCCACTGGGAGATATTTCACAGTAGAGCAAACGAGTAGATATAGCTTTTCTATTCCCAGTATTTCCTATACAAATCACTGACAAATATGTAATATATGTATGTAATGATTTAAGTCAATAAAAATATCTATCTATCCACCATGTCTGGAGATATTAAAACATTCAAGAGATTGCAGTAATTAGTATTCTTCATTGTCAAGAACGACACGTGAATTGAGATTCATACGCAAAAGAAGTTCATTAAAGTATTTTACGTTAATTTTAGAAATATGTAATATATCATATGTTATTTAATTACCGTGAGTTGTTTCAATACAGGATTTCTATCCCTCATGAAAATACGTCCCTTCACTTTGAAGTAAGAAAATAACTTTCACCAGTACTACGCACTCGTCAGTGAAAACTATCTTCATTATTTATTATCTCAAATTGTATTGTATTTTGCAGAAATTAGATTTGAATGCACACTACCTGTCATATTCATTTTAAATTGATTAGTGTAACTGTTTACTAAGCACGTGAGGTGCAACCCATATAGTAATATATATTTAAAGATCAGTGTATACATGTATGTTTTAAATGTTGAAGTGAGATTACATTACATGTACATGTAATTATTAATATAGGAACAGTTTTAGCCGAATACAGTATACGCTTATAATGTATATTTCTGAGTTGATAATTTATATTTGAAATATAAAAAATGCTTCCGATATGAAATAAAACGAATGCAATAGTGTATTTCAATTATTATTGTGAATTTCCATATCCTTAAACGTCTCCCAGAATAATTGGTTTTGCAATATACTGTATATAAATGATCCCTTCTCTGGTTCTCTTAACATGTACATGACTTTTGTAAAACGTGGCGTTTGATGCTCAACAGATTCATCTTAAGGCATTGTTCCTTGATTTTGAAGAAAAATGTTTTTGTACAAGTACATTTTCATTGGGAAACAAATCTGTTGTTTCAAAACAAAAGTTCTATTCTTTTTCAACGCCATGAATTTAAACAGGTAATAGAAAAAGCGATATAACGCATATATACTTATATTTACATTTGCAAAATGCTAAATGTCTGTAATGTTTAAATACAAAAGGTGTAAAAACAGTTGCGGAGAGCAGCGTATGAGTAAGTAAATATGTATATCTACAACATATTAAACACAATAGACTCAAAAAGTATTTAAAAAAGAATTTAACATACACATGTTCTCAGTCACTGTTTACGATGTGTACACTGTTGTCAATTTATTAAGAACATAAATTAACTTCTCGTATTAAAGTTTAATATATGTATAGGGTAAATATATGAAGGTGTTTTAGGAATAGTTCTGACGAAAATGTAGGGTAATTTAAAGCGGCAGTTGCGGTTTAATTCGTACGGTGGCCCATTTAGGACACACACTTTTTATTTAAACTCGAGTGCTCGACTTACTATCTCGAGCGCTCGACTTATGTATCTCGAGCGCTCGACTTAAACGAAGAAAAACGGGCCACCGTAAATTCGCACTGTAAATAAGTAATAGTCGATAAATGGTGTAGACACATTTAAAAATACAAGTGTATTCATAACGCGCTGTATTATATGCTCTACCTTTTCAATAATTGAATAAGTCGGGGTTTTTTTACAATGGATATATCCCGTCTAAATGAACTGGTCTAAAATGATCTGGAAGTTTTGCGTCGTGGTCGAGGGGTTAACGACGTTGCGTAAGCTCGCCGGCCCGTGAAGACATACAGTACTGGTTCTACCTAGAAATAAGTGGGTGGTCTGTCTCCATCACAAACAATCGACAGTCATACATAGCCTATAATGTGCTGAAAAATTACGTTAAACACCAAACAATAACAATATGGGAAGTTTCTGACTTCCATTTAAGAAGAAGAAGAAGAAGAAGCACTTTATTTCAAAATCAGTTAACCATAGGCCCATGTGATCATACAATATTATACATATACATTTTAACAGACGTAGCAAGATCCGTACATACACGTATTAACAAATATCAGATACAAAAATAAACACAGTTATACTGTTTACTTCTTTTAGAGAAAAGAATTTCCATTTTAACATTTCACGGAGAAGGTGACTAAACATATATAAATATATCAATGTTATGGTTGATGTATTATACTTAATCATATCCATGTCATGAACATATAAGCACATACACATACGTTTCAAACACAATCAAAAATGCTCTATTTGCATTTTTTCCCAACTTGACAAAACCACCACGCACAAATATGAATGATTATGTGAAAATAAAATATTACAATATTAAAATAACAACAATAGAGAAGGAGAAAATGAAACATGGAATTAATTACATCAAATCAATTCTTTCGCGTTTTCCTTATTTCAAATGCTTTAAAAACATACACACTTAAATTTTTAATTTCTATTTCATTTTTTAAGTAACTTAATATTATAGACGTGATCGATGTTTTCAACGAGCGTGTTGCTTTTGTTTGAATGATGTTTTACACATGTAATGGATATCCATTATGTTTACTAAATCTTAAACGTTATATAATTATGCCTTGCCGAAGTCTAGACAACTTACTCAGACAATTCACATAAATCGCAGTTTACTTTTTTCAATAATTTATATTCCTGATAATAATTACATTCGTCAAGTGGGTCTCTTAGTTTATGAAGTGTGTTGTTCGCGTGTTCTTTGATGTGCCATTTATTAAGTTAGCAGATTTAACTGGCTTACGATGATTATACAACTTTCTTATCACTCCATTATGTGCACCTTTTATCACACCTGTAACTTGACGCGGAGATTGAGGCGAAAGTATTGCCTGACTTTTGCATTGTGTAGACACGCTCAGAAAAGAATGAAATAAGCACCTTAGATGGGGTAGATAACATTTAAAAGGTGTTTAAAGACAGAGGGTCAAAGTTAATATTATCTTAATGTAATGATATATACTTGCAGGTGTCAGTTACCGTGCTATCTCCCGTTTTACGTATCTTTAAACATTTTTTGGACAATTGTAAATAAATAGTAAATTCAACTGACGTTTGATTTAGTGTAAAGACACGTGCTGTTGTTTGTTACACTGATCGTGGATAAACGTTGCTCTGGCTTCTGCCAAGTCATTGAGTACTTACTTTGTGGCTTTCTAGGCGCTTTTTTATTATATATACATGATCATGTATTTGTTTTACTTATATTTCCTATTAATGCTGCCTTGTTTGAGATTTACCTGGCGGTGATATCTTTATTTACACTGTCCCGTTTATTGGGATGACAATAGGGTAAGAGTGAGATTTGGTGCCCCCTACAACCTGGTTTAAACCCCAGCGGTCTTTTTTGCCACTGACCATTCCAAGCCCTATTGTCAACCCTTTTGTGTTTGTTATGTCTTATTTCGCATTTAATTCATCTTTATTTGTTTCTTTGTGTGTTTGTGGTTGACTGTCGTCCTTGAACGTTATTTTTTTGTTTGAACATTTATATCTACATTTTGAGTTGAAATGGGTACTACCTCGCTTGACGAGGCACAATGCAAGTTCTCCTTCATGTCACGTGATGCCAACAGGAATGAACATTATACGGCAAGCCTTATTTTACAATGAACAAGCATTATACGGCAAGCCTTCGTTAAAATCGAACTAACATTATACGGCAAGCCATCTTTAACAATGAACTAATATTATACGGCAATCCTTCGTTAACAATGAACTAACATTATACGGCAATCCTTCGTTAACATCGAACTAACATTATACGGCAAGCAACCTTCTTTAACAATGAACTAACATTATACGGCAATCCTTCGTTAACATCGAATTACCATTATACGGCAAGCCTTTTTTAACAATGAACTAACATTATACGGCAAGCCTTCTTTAACAACGAACTAACATTATACGGCAATCCTTCGCTAACATCGAACTAACATTATACGGCAATCCTTCGTTAACAATGAATTAACATTATACGGCAATCCTTCGTTAACATCAAACTAACATTATACGGCATGCATTCTTTAACAATGAACTAACATTATACGGCAAGCCTTCTTTAACAATGAACTAACATTATACGGCAATCCTTTATTAACATCGACCTAACATTATACGGCAACCTTCGTTAACATCGAATTAACATTATACGGCAAGCCTTCTTTAACAATGAACTAACATTATACGGCAAGCCTTTTTAACAATGAACTAACATTAAACGGCAATCCTTTATTAACATCGAACTAACATTATACGGCAAACCTTCGTTAACATCGAACTTACATTATACGGTAATCCTTCATTAACATCGAAGTAACATTATACGGGAAACATTCGTTAACATTAAACTAACATTATACAGAGATCCTTCGTTAACATCGAACTAACATTATACGGCAATCCTTCGTTAACAATGAATAACAGTATACGGCAATCCTTCGTTAACATCAAACTAACGTTATACGGCATGCCTTCTTTAACAATGAACTAACATTATACGGCAATCCTTCGTTAACATCGAACTAACATTATACGGCAAGCCTTATTTAACAATGAACATTATAGGGCAATCCTTCGTTAACATCGAACAAACAGTATACGGTAAACCTTCGTTAACATCGAACTAACATTATACGGCAAACCTTCATTAACATCGAACTAACATTATACGGCAAACCGGCAATCCTTCCTTAACATCGAACTAACGTTATACGGCAAGCCTTCCGTAATATCGAACTAACGTTATACGGCATTCCTTCGTTAACATCGAACTAACGTTATACGGCAAGTCTTTGTTAACATCGAACTAACATTATACGACAATCCTTCGTTAACATCGAACTAACATTATACGGCAAACCTTCGTTAACATCAAATTAACATTATACGGCAATCCTTCGTTAACATCGACATTATATGGCAAACCTTCGTTAACATCGAACTAACATTATACGGCAAACCTTCGTTAACATGGAACTAACATTATACGGCAATCCTTCGTTAACATCGAACTAACATTATACGGCAAACCTTCGAAAAACATCGAACTAACATTATACGGCAATCCTTCGTTAACATCGACATTATATGGCAAACCTTCGTTCACATGGAACTAACATTATACGGCAAACCTTCGTTAACATGGAACTAACATTATACGGCAATCCTTCGTTAACATGGAACTAACATTATACCGCAAACCTTCGTTAACATGGAACTAAAATTATACGGCAAACTTTTGTTAACATCGAATTATCATTATACGGCAAACCTTCGTTAACATCGAACTAACATTATACGGCAAACCTTCGTTATCATCGAACTAACATAATACGGCATTCCTTCGTTAACAATGAACTAACATTATACGGCATCGAACTAACATTATACGGCAAACCTTCGTTAACATCGAACTAACATTCGGCAAACCTTCGTTAACATCGAACTGACATTATACGGCAAACTTCGTTAACATCGTACTAACATTCGGCAAACCTGCGTTAACATCAAACTAACATTATACGGCAAACTTTCGATAACATCGAACTAACATTATAAGGCAATCCTTCGTTAACATCGAACTAACATTATACGACAATCCTTCGTTAACATCGAACTAACATTTTTCGGCAAATCTTCGTTAAAATCGAACTAACATTATACGGCAATCCTTCGTTAACATCGAAATAACATTATACGGCAATCCTTCGTTAACATCGAACTAATATTATACGGCAAACCTTCGTTAACATCGAACTAACAGTATACGGCAATCCTTCGTTAACATCGAACTAATATTATACGACAAACCTTCCTTAACATCGAACTAAGATTATGCGGCAAACCTTCGTTAACATCGAACTAACATTATACGTCAAATCTTTGTTAACATCGAACCAACAATATACGGCAAACCTTCTTTAACATCGAACTAACATTATACGGCAAACATTCGTTAACATCGAACTAACATTATACGGCAAACCTTCGTTAACATCGAACTAACATTAAACGGTAAACTTTCGTTAACATCGAACTAACATTATACAGCAAACCTTCGTTAACATCGAACTAACATTTTACGGCAAACCTTCGTTAACATCGAACTAACATTATACGGCAAACCTTCGTTAACATCGAACTAACATTATACGGCAAACCTTCGTTAACATCGAACTAGAATTATACGGTAAACCTTCGTTAACATCGAACTAATATTATACGGCAATCCTTCGTTGACATCGACATTATATGGCAAACCTTCGTTCACATGGAACTAACATTATACGGCAAACCTTCGTTACTTCGAACTAACATTATACGGCAAACCTTCGTTAACATCGAACTAACATTATACGGCAAACCTTCGTTAACATCGAACTAACATTATACGGCAAACCTTCGTTAACATCGAACTAACATTATACGGCAAACCTTCGTTAACATCGAACTAACATTATACGGTAAACCTTCGTTAACATCGAACTAACATTATACGGTAATTCTTCATTAACATCGAAGTAACATTATACGGGAAACATTCGTTAACATTGAACTAACATTATACAGCGATCCTTCGTTAACATCGAACTAACATTATACGGCAATCCTTCGTTAACAATGAATAACAGTATACGGCTATCCTTCGTTAACATCAAACTAACGTTATACGGCATGCCTTCTTTAACAATGAACTAACATTATACGGCAATCCTTCGTTAACATCGAACTAACATTATACGGCAAGCCTTATTTAACAATGAACATTATAGGGCAATCCTTCGTTAACATCGAACAAACATTATACGGTAAACCTTCGTTAACATCGAACTAACATTATACGGCAAACCTTCATTAACATCGAACTAACATTATACGGCAAACCGGCAATCCTTCCTTAACATCGAACTAACGTTATACGGCAAGCCTTCCTTAATATCGAACTAACGTTATACGGCATTCCTTCGTTAACATCGAACTAACGTTATACGGCAAGTCTTTGTTAACATCGAACTAACATTATACGACAATCCTTCGTTAACATCGAACTAACATTATACGGCAAACCTTCGTTAACATCAAATTAACATTATACGGCAATCCTTCGTTAACATCGACATTATATGGCAAACCTTCGTTAACATCGAACTAACATTATACGGCAAACCTTCATTAACATGGAACTAACATTATACGGCAATCCTTCGTTAACATCGAACTAACATTATACGGCAAACCTTCGAAAAACATCGAACTAACATTATACGGCAATCCTTCGTTAACATCGACATTATATGGCAAACCTTCGTTCACATGGAACTAACATTATACGGCAAACCTTCGTTAACATTGAACTAACATTATACGGCAATCCTTCGTTAACATGGAACTAACATTATACCGCAAACCTTCGTTAACATGGAACTAAAATTATACGGCAAACTTTCGTTAACATCGAATTATCATTATTCGGCAAACCTTCGTTAACATCGAACTAACATTATACGGCAAACCTTCGTTATCATCGAACTAACATAATACGGCAATCCTTCGTTAACAATGAACTAACATTATACGGCATCGAACTAACATTATACGGCAAACCTTCGTTAACATCGAACTAACATTCGGCAAACCTTCGTTAACATCGAACTGACATTATACGGCAAACTTCGTTAACATCGTACTAACATTCGGCAAACCTGCGTTAACATCAAACTAACATTATACGGCAAACTTTCGATAACATCGAACTAACATTATAAGGCAATCCTTCGTTAACATCGAACTAACATTATACGACAATCCTTCGTTAACATCGAAATAACATTATACGGCAATCATTCGTTAACATCGAACTAATATTATACGGCAGACCTTCGTTAACATCGAACTAACAGTATACGACAATCCTTCGTTAACATCGAACTAATATTATACTGCAAACCTTCCTTAACATCGAACTAAGATTATGCGGCAAACCTTCGTTAACATCGAACTAACATTATACGGCAAATCTTTGTTAACATCGAACCAACAATATACGGCAAACCTTCTTTAACATCGAACTAACATTATACGGCAAACATTCGTTAACATCGAACTAACATTATACGGCAAACCTTCGTTAACATCGAACTAACATTATACGGTAAACTTTCGTTAACATCGAACTAACATTATACAGCAAACCTTCGTTAACATCGAACTAACATTTTACGGCAAACCTTCGTTAACATCGAACTAACATTATACTGCAAACCTTCGTTAACATCGAACTAACATTATACGGCAAACCTTCGTTAACATCGAACTAGAATTATACGGTAAACCTTCGTTAACATCGAACTAATAATATACGGCAATCCTTCGTTAACATCGAAATTATATGGCAAACCTTCGTTCACATGGAACTAACATTATACGGCAAACCTTCGTTAACATGGAACTAACATTATACGGCAAACCTTCGTTAACATCGAACTAACATTATACGGCAAACCTTCGTTAACATCGAACTAACATTATACGGTAAACCTTCGTTAACATCGAACTAACATTATACGGTAAATCTTCGTTAACATCGAACTAACATTATACGGTAAACCTTCGTTAACACCGAACTAACATTATACGGTAAACCTTCGTTAACACCGAACTAACATTATACGGTAAACCTTCGTTAACATCGAACTAACATTATACGGTAAACCTTCGTTAACATTGAACTAACATTATACGGCAAACCTTTGTTAACATCGAACTAACATTATACGGCAATCCTTCGTTAACATTGAACTAACATTATACGGCAAACCTTCGTTAACATTGAACTAACATTATACGGCAAACCTTTGTTAACATCGAACTAACAGTATACGGCAAACCTTCGTTAACATTGAACTTACATTATACGGCAAACCTTTGTTAACTTCGAACTAACATTATACGGCAATCCTTCGTTAACATTGAACTAACATTATACGGCAAACCTTCGTTAACATTGAACTAACATTATACGGCAAACCTTCGTTAACATCGAACCAACATTATACGGCAAACCTTCGTTAACATTGAACTTACATTATACGGCAAACCTTTGTTAACTTCGAACTAACATTATACGGCAATCCTTCGTTAACATTGAACTAACATTATACGGCAAACCTTCTTTAACATTGAACTAACATTATACGGCAAACCTTTGTTAACATCGAACTAACATTATACGGCAAACCTTCGTTAACATTGAACTTACATTATACGGCAAACCTTTGTTAACTTCGAACTAACAGTATACGGCAATCCTTCGTTAACATTGAACTAACATTATACGGCAAACCTTTGTTAACATTGAACTAACATTATACGGCAAACCTTTGTTAACATCGAACTAACATTATACGGCAAACCTTCGTTAACATTGAACTTACATTATACGGCAAACCTTTGTTAACTTCGAACTAACATTATACGGCAATCCTTCGTTAACATTGAACTAACATTATACGGCAATCCTTCGTTAACATTGAACTAACATTATACGGCAATCCTTCGTTAACATTGAACTAACAGCGTGATGAGCGTAATGAGCGTAACACCGCCTCACCTATGAGTGCGTGACCCGCCTCACCTATGGGTGCGTGACAATTCTGTTAACGACATCCTTAATCCATTTACAATGAAGACGCGATGCATGTTTTCAGCACTCAAGCAGAACCCTAAAACCACACAGGGGTTACCAAGATAACACATTTAATTAGCACGACAAATGAATGACAACGTGAACGTGAAATGAGGGAGGATTCTACCCGTCTGCCTGGAAATGAAGTGGTCACAAGCCTTGTTGATAACCACTCGGACCCTGATGGCTGAAATTCAATTCTCCCGCTAAAGTAAATATTAACTAAAGGTTAACTTAAGCCGTCAAATTTCAAATATTATACTGTTTTGAAAGTTGGTCTAATGCTAATAGGGAAGTAGATATAACGGTCGAACAGGGTCTGTAGCATTCAATAAAACAGTTCTGTCATCGTCGCTTTGATTGTCACTTTCGTTGTTAATAACATTATTTAAAAAAAAAAAGAGAAGGTACAATCGTACACTGTAATGCGAAAGTAAGTACATATTTTATTATAGTGGCATGTGTATAGCAATATAAACAATACATTTTACAAGTTACAGTTACAAAAACACCCGGCCCTATGGGCGCTATACGTCACTTTTAAATAATGTAAGCAATAATTATCGAATTCAAACATAATAGTCAATGTATGCATTAGTGTCAATCTCAAATAACGGCCCTGGCATTTACACAGCCGATAAGGCACACTGATCGTATGGACCTTTTGATTAACAATATAGTTAACAATGTTAGTCATGGAAATTAGTTAATAGGACACATATAAACAATTTGTTAGTCATGGAATATAGTTATTAGGACACAGACGATGTAAATATGCGTTTAAGTTAACAATATATTTCACAGTTTTCTGATATGATCTCTCATAAGTAATTTGAATTTATTTTCTGGGAATAATTGGATAAAATCATTATCGCGGATTAGAGCGCCAAAAAAAATGGATATAGAACAGAAAATATTCTTTATTTATGACTTAAACAAATGTTTTACGTCATATAAATGCATATTACATTTGTTAATGATGAATGGCCACCCTTTTTGTAGTATTATAAATAAACAAATTTAAATCTTAAACATCATATGAACATTTCTTGATAAACATATATTTAAAACCGCTACTGAGTTGTATGTAAAAATAAGTATTATCTGCATGACGTAGGTAACTCTGAATTGTATAGCTGCACAACTATTGCCAGAGAATTGATAAATACATTTACCTATGGATTAATTTACCTGTTCAAAGTTTTCTACGTCATCAAATACAATATTTTCTTGCATACCGGACAAGGATATCCGTCATTTTACCGGGGCTAGATATTTCCATCTCACCCTAGGGTCGCGATACAATTCACGCTCGCCAACATCCGGTATGCAGGAAAACATGCAAAACGTTAGAAGCTGGCGACGTCAACGCACAACATGTCTCTATGCAAGAAAAAAAATCTATCATGGGTAATCGGTTCAGATAGGGAATTCCAACCCTCGGTATAAGTGTTTTAATCGGAACCTTGGCAGAGCCTCGGTTCCGATAAAATCACTTATACCTCGAGTTGGAATTCCCTATCTTCACCGGATATCCATGAAAGATTCTTATAATTCTCGCTTTTCACAGATATTAATTGCAATGTGTGAAGTGTAAATATATATTGTTGCGTATTGATTTCGAATTAAATAAACATAAACATGTTCATGAAACAAAACATGGCCGGAGAACTTTAAGATATAGAAGTCATAATTTGAACATTTCATGAGAAAATGCACTTCATCCTCTGCATCCACACTGTCACAAAATATATACAGTCTCTCATTTCGCGGTTCTTACGTAGCGAGTAATCTCTACAAGTAGGGGTAAAATACATCTGAATTGAGACGGAAAAGAACATCTTTGACGTGTAATAACCCAGATCGCTCTTTTATATCTTATTTATAAGCCATACGCTTTGATCCACCTTCTCAACCCTTTATCCTGCTGATTTATTTTGCTTCCCCTCACTCCTTCTTCTGCCAGCCCTGCTGTCGTCCATCTGACTGAACATCGCTGTTCACCCGTAGTTCGCCTGACGTTCATCACGTTGTCCTTTAGAGTGGAATGTTGCTGGGACGTGTCATCTACTATTTTCTATTATTGTGACGCAGCCTTCACACTGCATACTTAGTTTAAACTTACTGATTTTACATCGATTGTAACAAAAGCTCTATGAACCTATTTGAATCACTCTCGATGTCTTCCTGGGTAGAATCAGTACTAAGCAAATGCAGATAAAGTGTCTTGATCAGGGACACAACGCATATGGCAATGGCGGGGATCAAACCCACGACTTTTCGATCATGGGTCCAACGCTCTACCACTAGACCACAACTATCCACTGCATACTTCAGATGCGCCAGACGAAGAACCAACGAATTTCTGCCTACAGCCTTCCATCTGTCAGTGAACGTTGTCCTAACATCGTCACAAGACAGCTGCGCGGTACTAACTACTCCCCATGCAAATTAGAGGGCCGTGAAGTGGATTTTTGCCAAATGGTGAAGACAGATGAGAAAAGAACTAATATAACATGATGTAGAGAGACCAGTATCCGACGGGGTTTGAACCCACGACCTTCCGCTTGTGGGCCCGATGCTCTTACCACTGGGCTATAGAAGCCTCACGTATAAGCCAGACTTTGTGTTCTCGAAAACTGGCAAACCTAAGCAAATATATCTCGGTGTGATAGATAGAATAGCAATACTAATAACCACACATTAATGTTCCACACTTATGTTCTAATAACGACTACTGAAGGTAGAATCAGAGTCATATTGTCATGAGTATTCGTTCCACTGCTTTTCTACAGTTGTCTGATTATGAAAGCAGATGTCATGTGCGTTGAACATAATATATCGCTCAAACGCCATCTTACGTAACACAAATTAGTATCTCCCAGCGTGATGCGTTCACCAACATTTGTAAATATACTTTAATACAACAGTGCATATAAAGTATAAATCACACTCGGTCAAATAACAGCATTGACTATTTAAGGAAGTTTTACTTTCGAGTACGACCATTTTGATCTGTTTGACCCAACTGGTGACCAGTCCTTTATCATCAGACCACAGTTCGGATTTCACTTACAAATATGGCTTTCTAATTAGGTATTAGTACACATAATGCAAGGAATGTGATGTCGATATGTTTAACATTTTATGACGCAAATGATGAATCAATCGTCTAAAATGTAAACCTTAGCCCATTCAGATTTTAAACGTATTATTATAAATTATTAAATAATGTTTTAAATACCCAATATTGGAGAGAGTTAAATTGAGGGACACACGGCAATCTTGAAAGTTCGAAATGGGTGTCTCGATTTATATATCCAGTATCATTTTAACTTTTACCCTGGTTACATTTAAATAAATCAAATTTTAAGTATTCACTATTTCGTCTTATTATACTATAAGATTTAATATATTATTCGTGCAATAATATCAAAACTTAAAAATATTCAAAAATAAATTCCTTGATACTATTCTTATAATTAATATTAATTACTGAACAAATGCAATTTATTTCGAAAAACTAACGGGACGCCGTGAGTTTTTAAAAAATCAAGATTGCCGTGTGTCCCTTTAATGATTGCACAGAAAGATAAACGCGATAAACGACTGTCGTGACATTTCATTACAACAGGACACACATTTTCTTTTAAATGTATAGGCATTTACTGGACACGTCATATACAAACATAAACCAAGAGGCATGTGAACGCTCTACTGGCTAGCATAGCTCTAGTATAAGTGAAATTTATACAGGTGAAATGTCTGACGGCATGAGAACCGAGTGTTTGAATTTAATTAAAAATAGTGCGTGTTTGTGTCCATTTCTATGGTAACAGCGGTGTTTACAAACTTGAAAGCTACAGACCGCCGCATTGCTGATTTGAAGTTTGATCATAATCATACAAGCGGTTTATAAAGATATAAACATTTCATGGAAACGGTGGCCATCTTTAGTGGTAGCCATATTGGATGTAGTGTCGAACAAACTTTTACATTTTTTCTTTAAAACCATAGAGCTGAGCTTTATCCATGTGATGTCTGGACAAAATCATCCGAGCGGTTTAAAATATATAACCATTTTACTTTAACGGCGGCCGTCTTGGATGTCACATTGACCTGATATTTACAACCTCAAAAGCCATAGACCTTAGCATCATCCATGCAAATTCGAGCCAAATCATCCAAGCAATTTAAAATATTGAAGCATTTTACGGTAATGTCAGCCATATTGAATAGCGGCCATCATGGATTTGCGTGGACCTATTTTTTACAAACTCGGAAGTCATAGACCTCGGCATCATCGCTGTAAAGTTTGGTAAAAATCATCCAAGCAGTTTAAAATATAAAAGCATTTTACGCTAGCAGTGGCCATTTTTAATGGTGACCATCTTAGATGTCACGTTTTTTATAAACTTGAAAGCTACAGACATATGAAGTTTGGTCAAAATCATTCAAACTGTCTAAAAGATACAAGCATTTTACAGTAACCTTGTCCATCTTTAATGGCGGTCATCTTGGATGTCGCGTTGAGCAGACCTAACTTCTACACACTTGAAAGTCATAGACTTCGCCATCATCGTTTAGAGGTTTGGTCAAAATGATCCATGCAGTTTATAAGATATAAGCATTTTACGGTAACGGCGGCCATCTTGGATGTCACGTTGACCTAAGTTTGACAAAGTTGAAAGCCACCATGTGAAATCGAGAGTAATTCAAGTAAGTTCATAGAGCTTTCTTTACAGTCGATGTAAAACAGATAGGTTTAAACTAAGGGCCATAACTCTGATGATACTGACATAAATTGGCTGTTTTCGAATTTGTATGAGATTTAATTGATATAAATACACTGACAAAGTTTGATAAATATCAAATAATAAACGAAGTTTCTAGAGTGTTCATAATGCAGAATATGGCATTTTTTAGCACAGTAAGGGCTATACAACTTTAAAGTTACTTATCCGAAATGGTTGTTTTTCAAACTTGTAGGAGCTTTCATTGATACAAAGACATTGGCAAAGGTTGGTAAAGATCAAATAATGACGTTTCTAGAGTGGTCACAAGACAGCATATGGCATTTCTCTGCAAAACAAGGTCAGTAGTGTTGATGCTACTAATCCAAACTGTCTGGTTTTCAAACTCGTCCAAGCTTTCATTAAAAGTAACAATCTGGACAAGTTTTATAAAGATCCAGTACAAAATTAAGATGTAAACAGTGCAGTACTAGTATAATTATGGCATTTTCAGTAAAACAAGGGCCATAACTTTAGTGTTACTCATCTGATATGGCTGGTTTTCGAACTCGTCTGATCTGTCATTGATATATAAAGACACTGCCAAAGTTTGATTAAGATCAAATTAAAAATGAAGACCATAATACGTAAACAAGCCGAACGGACGGACGACGAATGGACGATGGACAACTCGCGGCCAGTAGAGCTAAAAAGAAACACATACCTTCCTAATTGGATGGAATTGGCCCACTTATTGGTAGCAAAGGTAGCCTCAGTACTGAATGCAGATCTCCGTTTCGAGCTACCTAACGTTAATTATTTTTTTTGTGGAACAAGCTGAATTGATTTGTATTGGGTTTTACCAACAGAAAAAAGGTTATACGACGCCTACAGGAATGAACATCACAGGACCACTCTCCAATTGCATCTAGATAGAAATATGCAAAATAGGCCCAGTACCTTCTCACCTTCAGAACTGCATAGTGGCTGCACATTCATCCTGTTCTTGCTCGGGAACTACACGGGGTGCCAGTAGAACAAAGTATGAATGAATGAATGAATGAATGAATGGTGTTTTACGGCACGTCGACACAAGAAATGAAGTAGTAAATAAAAATTAATGTAACTATATAAAGATAAAACTATTTACAAATAGACATGATAAAGGATGATATGACAGTAATATAAACTATGTATAAATGTAAATCAACAAATGCCCGCCAACGGATATATAAAGAAGTAAATATATATAAGAACATATTATAATGATTTATAAAGTGTGATTATTATAATGCTTTAAATAGTCTGATTTCTTTCAGGAAATCTAAAACAAGACTAAAATCTACAGTATCAAATAACTCTTTCATAGTATTAACATTGTAGTACCATTGACGCATAGGATCAAAGTCTACACATTCCAGCAAGATGTGTTTGACCGTTAACGGTGCAAAGCAGGTTATACATTCTGGTAATTGCGCACCTTGTAATAAATATGAATGAGTATAACGTGTATGCCCTATCCTGCACCGGGCTAGGATAACTTCCTCTCGACGAATGGGTCTACTAGAAGAACGCCATTCTCCGAGTAACGGTTTAATTGAATGGAGTTTATTGTTAACTGACAAATCCCAAGCGCCTTGCCAAGAGTTAGAATATATGTGTTAATATAACTTCTAAAATCAGTATAAGGTAATTTGGCATTAGATATATGTAAATGTAATGCTGCTTTAGCATCACTATCAGCTATATCATTACCACGTATTCCTACATGCTTGGAAGCCAGCAGAAAATAATAACATTATCAACTATAAGAGAATTGTACTTTTATAAAAGTTAAAGCACAACTAGGTTATCATGTTTCATATTACCCAGGGCTTGAAGAGATGAAAGGGAATCAGAAAATATTACAAAATGTTCATCATGAGATTCCTAAATATATTGAAGAAAGACATCCGTTGCTGGAGATTTTAACGATAGTATTACGTTTGATAAATATGTCATTTAGGACGTAAATGCTTCTTTGTTTGATGTTTATTCTGTATTGACAGATATACCCATTAGTTGTATAAATTGATCCTCTAGCATTGATTTATTCCGTTAAAGTTGGAGGTATATCAGTTTGTGTTCCCTAAAATAATCTGAGATTTTCAAAGTACTCCAACTGATGTTAAATCAAATAATTAAAAATCCTGAGCCTGGTGAGCCCAATTTAATCACTTTTATTTTGCCATTTTGGAGAATGTTTTTTTTTTTCTAGGAAATCATTTCTATGTGTATAAAGTCATTTTGAAGGATGTAATAATGCCAAAATTTTAACCATACTGTTGGAACATCTAAGTAACTAGAGGCCGCCTATGCTTCGAATAATAACTGAGAGGAAGCAACCGATGCAAAATAACATGCATCGTGTTCATTTAATGTCAACACATCAAACCGTCGATTAATCATACAAGCCGAATTAAGAGGCTTTAAGCCTCAGTCATACTGAATTGCGATCGCTTGCGATTTCCCCCAGTCGCAGCCCGGGATAATCGCGAGAAGGTCGGGGGTCAATCGCAGACGTTGCAGTCACACTCCGAGCACTGAAAAGACTGATCGCATAACAAATGGCTGTAGCAATCGTGGGTGTGGTCCCAACGATTTTAGACATATCGTACGATTGCTTTCGAATTGTCGTTCGACTACCTGCAATCACTTGCAGAATTTTGCAGCCGGCAGCATGACTACTTGTGACTGGTAGTGCGAGTGATCGGAAATAGCTGCGAGTATTCCCGCACCTGTTGCAATCGGTTGTGTGATCGGTCGTTTTATTTGGAGGTGTGGCCTGGTGTGAACATTTAATTTGGGAGTCTCAGGAATTACAGAAAATATTATTTGCTATTCAAATACGTATTTGTGTCTTAGCCTTAGTATTATAATACTCAACCATATCAGGATTCAACCAAAGAACGGAACAGAAATATCTCCTGCGTTCAACAGTTTAGTTGTCTCAGTTGCACGTTTTTACGTCGAATGCCGTTGTAATGAGAAGTGAATACATATTGGAGATAAATATTTTTAAAGTGACGATATATGACAGCTAAAATCCGCATAAATATGGGAATACATACGGGAGAGAAATAAAGTGATTAGGAAGATAAATGATAATTTAATTCTACAAAAATAAACTTTGAATGCATACAGTTATTTACAGGTACATAGTTTCCGAACCAATGTTCGTTGGAAGTACCAGTATAAAACAAAAACCACCAAGTTTCTTTCCCATAAAGAGTCGGTTGATCGTAGCGGGGGTCGAACCCACAAAGCCATTCTCCATCAGACTGGGTTCCGACTTATAAACATACCAATACTTCATAACCTATAGTATATACTACTATACTTCATAATAAAGATTTATAAATTTCAATGCACGAGTTTAAGTGCACAAATGACCAATAAGTCCGAATTTAGTCCGGTTCTGACCCTAGGTTCTAAGACCAGACACCTTGCCCTCGTTCGGGTCCCGGCTAACCATGACCGTGTGGTTAAGGTTCGAACCTCAGGCCACTTTCAATAAAAAGGTTTATTTTTCAGCTTTTCTAAGAACGTCTGCAACCCGTGCTAACATATAACCTTGACCTATACGTCGGAACCCAGTCTGGATCTCACCCCAGGGGTCTAAGCTACGAGTACATATACAACAACCCCCTTAACAACACCCACTCGGTTGCTATGGACAGATAATCAAATAGTCCTATACTTAAAGTTAGTGCGGTCACTTTTCAATCGTTCTAAGAGTTTATGCAACCCGTGCTGACATAATTTATAACCTTGACATATAAGTTCGAACCCAGTCTGGTTCTCACCCCTGGGGTCTAAGCTTCGTGTACATATAAAACAACCCTCTTAGCAACACCTCCTCGGTTGCTAGGGGCAGATAATCAAATAATCCTATACTTTAAAATAGGATAATTAGTTAGTGCGGTCACTTTTCAATCGTTCTAAGAGCTTATGTAACCCGTGCTGACATATAACCTTGACCTGTAAGTTCGATCCCAGTCCGGATCTCATCCCTGGGATCACAGCTACGAGTACATATAAAACAACCCCCCTTAGCAACCCCCCCCCCCCCCCCCCCCCACCCCACCCCCACCTCGGTTGCTGGGTGCCCGGCAGATAATCAAAGTTAGGATACTTCGTTATTTTCAATTATTTTAACACCTACTGTAACCCGTGCAAACCATTCTAACGGTCGTTATGGACACTCTAGTGTATATATAATATTCATGTATATGGAGGGAACTCCCTGGCGGTCCTGTTCAGTTGAAGTTCGAACCTCTAGGTTGTGGGGTAACGTGGGGTACGATACCACGGAGAAAATGCGGGAGAGGCTGTTTAGTTCGGCGATTTTTATAATCCCGAAGTTCGGGAAATTATTCATAATTTGCGAGGTAGAAGCAGATATATGAGTGCTGCTAAAACCGGGGCCTCAAAGCCAGGGTGTCGGAAAAACAGACACAATAAACCCGAGTCTGCAATCTTGCGCGTGTTTTTTTGTTCTCTGCTTTCAGCTGATCTTCAGATACACACATATCACTCCACCTTCTGGGTGACCTGCCTGTGGCTCTTCGGTTCCAAATAATATTTATTAAATATATGAAATCAAGTCGAAAATAATTTTTTTCCTTTATGTATACAGAGAATAAACGTTTCATACATGTATTATGTTAATTGCAACTTGACATTCAACGAAAGACTGTTTTAATATTTCATGAAATGCTATTTTCTTAGGTTATAGTTGATTTGTATTTTTAGTACACTGACTATTTTAATAAATAAATAATAATTACAATATGAATATATATTTAAATTCTGCAACTGGCCTGCCTATCGCAAAGAGGTCGTGATATTTCACTACTTCTCGTACCACATGTCGTGAACGTGCACGAGCTATTGGACGAACAATTGCACGGAGGTGCAACAGGTCGTGCAATCGGTAGCAGCTGGTCGTGCGAGGGGGCGGAGACCAAAAAGTCTTGCGATCATCTGCGATCGTACACGACAGCATGCAACAAGTTCAAAAACCTTGCTGCGACCGATTTTGGTTCAATCGCCTGCGACTGCATACGGCTTACTGCACGATTTTCTGCGATCTCTTGCGATTTTCTTCATTTTCTTGATCGCAAGAAGTCGTAAGGCCAATGTGACTGGCACTTAAATTCACAAGCAATTTTAAGTATATAAACAATAACAAGTGCATGACCTTGACCTTCACCTTAACCTTATTTCCACCATTTTATACGTGTGTTTTTTTTTAAAGCTGTTTCGGATTTATTGGAACAGACGAACATTACATGATCGTTATCAGTGCATTTTAGCATGCTAGCCTTAATGTGGTGGACAATATATCATGATGCATGTACATTAGGTTTCAAGCTCAAGCGGTTTATGAGTTATGGACCTGACACGAAAACTAAAGGACATACTATGAATACACATATAACTGTTTACCCAAATCATTTTCACTTAATCGGGAGAGATAACTCTCAAACGCATGCGATGGTTTTTCTCATTGCAATACTCGCCCCTGATTTTCATAGCTGTACTTGAGAAAACGTCACATTATCAGTTATGTGTTTTATTTTTATTGCCTATTAATGCTGCCTTGTTTGTTAGAGAATATAACCTGGCGGAGATATCTTTATTTACACTGTCCCGGTTTTTTAATGACAACTGGGTAAGAGTGAGGTTTTGTGCACCCTACAACATGGTGTAAACCCTCAGCGGCCGTTGCCGCTGACCGTTCCAAGGCGCTGGCCTTATTGTCAACCCGTTTATGTTCGTGATATCATATCTCGCCTTTTATTCATTTTTGTTATTTGTGTTTGTTTTAGTGCGTGTTTGTGGTTCACTGTGATCCTTGAATGCTAAATTTCCTATTCGACTTTTAAATCTATCTTTGTTTTGCGTTAATACTGCTTTGGCAATTTTATGATATGTGCACCTTATATTACGTCGTATGAACAGACTCAATAAAACCGAGTCTGCTACTGTTATCTCTTTTGTTTTGCTTGTTGCTTCCAAGGGATCTCCTTTTCAGTATTTAGTATAATGGGAAATATAAATACTGTTACTGTTAAAGGTGTCTACAGTGGACAAGGTTTCCATTCGAGCCATTCAGGTCCAGTTAGCCCTCGTTTTATTTAAACCGGCTTGTTATTGTAAAATGCCATCAGAGGAAGTGTAAAGCGGGCTTGAACATTTACACTGAACGATATGTATAAGTGATCACAGGTATTATGGATATAATTTGAAAACAAACGAAACATGAATGCAATGTAATAATTAACTATGTAACTATGGAACCTTTTAATTCACAAGTTTGCTGAAAAATTAGTTCAAACATAACACGGGTATGAAATTCAACACCCTCAAAACCAAGTCATAATTTCCAAATGTCGTTTATTATCTGGTGTGGCTTCCATAAACAACAATTTCAGCTAGGATTGGCACATTGTAACGCTGGAGGTCTCGTTGATGGATTTACATTCCATGTTTGATTGATGCCTTGACCAATTTCTCGGAGATGCTGCTGTGGAAGTTCTCGCACTCGAAGTTTTAACAAGTCCCATACATGTTCAATGTTTTAACAAGTCCCATACATGTTCAATGTTTTAACAAGTCCCATACATGTTCAATTGGATTTAGATCCGGTCTTTTTCCCTGACCATAAAATAACTCTGACATGGTTGACTTTTAGCTTGTGTCATTTGTTGTGTAGCCGTTTTGATTGTGTGAGTGCGTGAGTGAGTAGACAACGAATTAGCATTACCAGTCTAAGACAAGTTATGCTCAACATAAACAGGACCTTGTCTAGTCGCTTATGAGCAACCGGGCAAAGCAATGTTATTGGTAGTATTTGTATGTATGTGTATGTCTGTGCGACGAACAATCTGATATTACGGGTCTGCGACCAGTTATATCAGGCATAAACAGTACCACGCCCGATCACTTAAGATGTAACCTAACATGGTAGTGCTATATCCCACGAGAGAGGCTACTTCTCCCCAGATTCGTACACGGGGTGTGGATTGTTTAGGCGGTCAGGAATAAACAACGGTCGGGAATAAACAAAATCGCAGATGTGTTCAACATAAATTGTATTATCCAAGTTAATCTCAAAATATACTCTATAAAGACACTAATACTATTTACTTATTTTAATCAACAGGAATATACAATTATGTCCTAGCTTATTCTCTCATGCCTTAACAGGAACATCTAACGATGTTATCTCCTGTATCTAATTTTGAGTTTTCTCAGGAACATCTAACGATGTTATCTCCTGCTAAATTTAATTAATATTCAAAGTAAGACAGATCCCTAACGGGGTTTTGTACAGTCAGGTCTAACGTTATATGACACCTAACGGCGTCCTGAGGGCACTTACTTATCAGTAATCCTTGCCGATTATGAATAGGAAAATTAAAGTATATACAGCTGGTACTAATATAAAGCAAACGGCACTAAGTATTATACTTCAAACAAATATCATAGCGAGTAAATCAGTAAATGATGTATACCCTTTAAATAAAGACAGAAACAATGCATGAAATCATCAATGATAAACTGTAGCATGTCAAAGGCAAGTGAAATAATGTTAGATATTACCTCCCTTTATGGTAAGCTTAATTATACTGTAATTGACCTAGGCCAAATCTACTACATACCTTTCCCCTTAGCCAAAAAAAGTTTTATTCATAAAACTTTTTTTTTTTCAGAATCAAAACACATTATATTCGAGACTTAACCAAACTTAAGTACATATATGAAATAACGAACACAAGTACTCACATGCTGCCATTAAACATTAAGTTGTGCACAGTGTTTAACTTGCAATCTATATTCACATTTATAACCGTATCACCTCGAAAGTCCTAGATTCACTACCAAGTAAAGAGTCTCTAAAATTCAACTATTAAACAGTCTTCTGCACTCGCTACGAAATGCCACTACTCTTCTTGTTGATCATCTGGACGAAACGTTTTATTTCATTCGGAATAAGTTTTGTGAACATGTTCAGTTTTCAAGTATGGTTGATTGAGCAATACTGAGTTTGACTCGAGTCAACTGGACCCCCGTTTTGACTGTCACCTATTCGGTGTATCGCCAGGCATGATAATTAACAGCATGATGTTTTGTCGATAGAAGTGAGCACAAGAGTCTATATTCACATATTCAGCAGCCTCACGCCTATTTGTGGTCACTATTAAGTAAACGTTATTCAAACTCTCTACGTAGTCTACTTCATTATAACTGCATTCATACGGTTTGATTTACGCATATACAACAGTCCATCGCACTTTTGCACATCTCAGATACAATGACTATGTTCTATTTACAACCTCTAATTTCGCACATTTAGAGTGTTTATTGTTAAAATCACTTCTATTACTGGATGTTCGTGTAGTTTATTGCTTACGAATGTACCATCACAAAACGAGAACCATTTTGACAACTAGAAGTCTATCATATCAAATATATATAGGCTTCATCAATATGTAATTTGCTTTCATCTCAAAGTCCATAGTTTCTAAATACATTCAGACAATCAAGATCCAACAGCAACACTTATATTTTCATCAGATATAGTCCATCAGATAGTCTGTTTTTCGCAGGCCACTAGCACAACTAAACGTATTGTGCAAACTCAAGGTCTCAGTATTTGCTCAAAATTCACCTGAAAAGTTCATGAACAAGTCACACTGCGCGTTGCTTGTACATCACATCAAATTCAGCTGTTCTCCCGGAACAAATCCTTTAAACTGACTTCAATTTCAAAGTCTCTACCACAGTCTCTATTTAATATCTACTTAATAAATCTCTGAATTAAATCACTAAAACATCTCTATTAACTTTCACTTACACAACAGTCTCTATTTGCAATAACACGTGTAAAAGTCTCTATGATTTGCAATAACACTTGATTTGAAAATGTGCACAAATTTATTACACTAAAACATAAATGTAGGAAGCAGCCTCTGAATATCTAATTCATAAATACTGTAACTCAAAACTCAAAACAAAAATTGCTGACCCTAAAATAAACGATTTTAAGCAAAAATGGCTTCTGTTTGACCTTTAAGATTGCAGTCCCACATCAGTATGCTATTTTGAAAAGACTGCATGTTCATCACTTTCGCAGCTTGCTGTTGCAATTTTGGCAGAGATAGGATACCTAACAAGATAAAAATGGCATGAGACCACATGATAAACTGGAGTAGTTTGTCTATCTCCATTTTCCCAAGACCTGCTATTAACTTGCAGGCTGACATGGACCCATTGTCCACCTGCATCTGAACTACATCACTAAGAAATGAACATGCATGTATGAAATCTGCTATGCATAACTCGGAAATATCCCTGTCGCTAAATGAAGTACCATGAAATACGGTATCAGTGTACAAACATTCCTCAGTACTTCTGGTACTTTGAATTGTAATGCCAGATCCTGTCAACACTGAATCACTAGGGAGGGAGTCATTCTCTGGTACCCGGGAAGTATGAATTTTGATCTGACATTGAGCTGGGTGAAGAAATTCAGTTGTTATGGGAGAGCCACAAATCTCATTGACATTCTCTTCTGAGCAGTAGTCATTCTCTGTTACTTGTGTAGCACGACAGCTACATTGTCCAGCACGGAGCTAGCCGTTTGACTCAAATAATCATAACGATCGTATAGTGGTTTTCAGCTATTTATTTACGTCTAGCAGGGATGGAAGCTAGGTAAAGACTGACGCTTCCTTACATCAGTGGGCGAATAGTATGGGTAAACTACTACGTCACATACACGTGATCCCTGCTCTTCCAGGTAATTACTGATACTGTTTACTAAAGTTCCCCATCACGTGTATGTCTTGAACGCCATTGTGTTACATGCGCCCCCTACTAATGAAATTTTCACACAGAAAATTTTGACAAATGGACGTAACACAATGCGCTGACGTAGACTACAGCAATTTAATACATGATAAAAACAAGTTACTGTAATAACAACACAATTTCAATGTAATGACCAAACAATTCCGATGTACTGTTCAAAACACTGCTGTTCATAAGCCATTAATTAAATATTTTGGTAGTCCATTTTCGGTAATCCATTTTTGGTAATCCATTTAAAACAATTTCAATGTTCTCAGTCCGAGTTTGGTTGCGACTGTTGTGGACACGCTCCCAACATTCCCCTGCCTCGGCCCCGTCCCCGGCCCCGACCAATGCCCGGTGGTCCCTCTAGGTCCATCTCCACCACCGGCCCCCTACTCGTCCCTGGAACGGGTATGGCTGGTCGTCTCGGGCTTTCCTCCCGCTCGCGGGCGTCCCTCATTAAATTCATGAAGGCCGCCAGGGATCTCGGTTGAGGCCCTGTCTGCACCTCCTCTTGGCGTCCCCCCGCTTGCCCAACAATTCTCTCTGTGGCGTCTAGTGCCACCCGCACAGCTAGGTCTGTTCGACGCCCCTCGTCCATTTCGGGCGCGGCCTGGCGCAACACAGTCAACGTGGCCTTGAATGTTTCTGAAAAGTTTCTATTCCAACTTGCCATGGTTGTTTCTTGTATAAATTTTTTTCCTTAATAAAGCGATGTGTGTAAGTCTCTGATTTGAAGCAGAATGACAAGAAGGTACCAGAATTCGGTGTTCCATCCCCGGTGATTAACCTGTCATCAAGTCACTAATGACCAGTTCATAAACCTGGAGTGTGGATAAGACTACCCGGTAGCCTTCGTTTATATCACACTAATTGTCCAATTATAATTCGATGTATACAGGTAAGCTGGAAATGCTGGAGAATGAAAATGTTCTTCGATGGGTTATATATATTGTCAAACATGAAAACAACGATGAAGTATCCAGGTGAGTACATATGAGGTACATGTATATATATACATGTATATATATATATACCCATTATAGCACGGATTATAAATTTTCAGTGTTCAGAACCACACGATCATTTTCATGCACGTTTTTACATGCACGTGTCTTGTTCATTTCGACGATCGTCCGCAAAAAGGCATGGATACAGTCGATCCCTGAGCGTCCTCAAGGTCGCTGCATCATCCAACACGGGCGGTGCAGAAGCGGCTGACGGTAGGTTCCCATCATCCTCCTTATCTTGGAGCTCGATTTCATTTCGAACCGTTTCCTTGTGCTCCCCCGTTATCCCCCGACGTAAACAAATTGGCAGGCAGTTAACTAAAACGTTACATCTGTTTTTACAACAGAAGAATATGACAATTATAACCACCACTAGAGCAAGTCCAAGGCTAATGTAATACCACGAGCTACGGAAAGACCCCCATTCGCTACCAACTACTTTTTTTGTTGATTTTAATTCTTCAATGAATTTATCAATCGGCACGTCATTAATTGCGGCCAAAGTTGCAGGCATTGGAATCTCGGAATAATTTGCAAATGTGTCATTGAACTTTTGCCAAACCTTGACTTGTGAGAAATTCGTGCTTCGCAAATCAAAGCTTGGAATGTGCTGTAAGGCACTCATTCCCGCGACATATGGTGTCGATAACGTAAAGTATTTAATAGACGCAGTACAACCTGAATTTACCTGTAAGAAGTCTATAGGAGATTGAAGTTCGACTTCAGTATGCCTCGAGTCGCACACTAAAGCAAATTTCAGATTTTCCCTTGAGATAATCACCCAATTATTATCGCTGAGTCGATAAGCAAAAGGTAAAGTTGTAATCGATACCATAACGGAACAATATTCGTTGGAAACAGATGTTGTGAATAAATTGATTAGACACGTACGTCCCAGCGTGACAGAATATAACGGATTTTGCACGGTACAATACTTGACATTGTTTTGACTGCAAGTCTGTACTTCTTGATCGGAAAGTAACACATATTTTTGTCTGGCCTTATCAATTAGAAACCCACTGGCCTCCAATTTGTACGTAGCTAAGAAATCGGTATTTTCATCCTTGTGATTCGGGAGTAATGGTCTTTGATAGATAATTGGCACGGCAACAGCTCTGAAAACTTCGTAGGACTCATCTATTCTTATCATTGGGATTGATATTATGATCATTATTTTGCCTTCCATAAAGACAGTTGAGCTCGTTAAATAACGATAAAATGCCCAAATATCTTTCCTAGGATCGCTAATTAGAGTCATTATCTTCGGAGAGTGTTCTTCAATATTCAACAACAATGTTTGCAGTTTAGATGGATTAATTATGCGAGTAGAAATTTTCCCCAGCGACAGGTAATCTAGTTGTGATCCAAGTGTATTTAAATAAAAACGTACATCCCTAAGTAAAATTCTTATTTCCCCAATAAGCAAATCAATTTTTGTAGTGATCTCCAAGAAACGTCTATTTTCAAAAATTGATCTCGCAAGTTCTTGTGTAAGTGATTGTAGCTCGGAGTCCAATGTAGTAAGAGTAGCAACAATATCATTGATCGACTGTCGATTTTCACGAATTAATTCCCTAGATTCATTGATAAGAGATAAACTCTTCTCAGCTACATGTATAATCGTTTCTTGATTTTCACTTAACTGGTGAAGCTGTGACTTAATTCCATCTAAGTCATTTTCTGAGACTGTGCCAAATAACCATGATAATGCATCACCAACAAATGGTAAAAGTGAACGTTTACCGCGGTTTCGTACTTTCCGTAACTGTTTAATTCCCTTTTTAATGTCACTCCTTATTTGATCTAAATATTCAACTTCTGCTAATAAACCTTGTAATGCGTTTTTAAACGGTGCGTATGCAGGCTTATATAGATATGTCGCAATTGCTTCCTGTAGCATGGTACGGGTCTGTTTAATGTCCCTTTTAATTATTGAGAAGAAATTATCAATTTCCTTAAAATCAATGACAAGAGTAGCCAACCATTTTGCTCTAGTCGTGGACACTTCATTTGTTTTGTAATAAACAACATTGTCCCTAACCACAACATTTTCTTTACCACTTATACTCATGTGGTTTCCCCATAAAAATATAACTGCCAAAATGTTTACTAGTAGGAGATGCATGATGGTTTTGACGACTGCTACACCACTGCAACTTTCCAAGGCGGCTCAATGACGATGACGGCAACACCAAAGTTAAATTGTCCGCAAATAACTACATTTCACAGTGTCCCACACAACACATGTTCGTAAAATATCCTGGTTAATACGGCGCCAATAAACCCCGTATGTAGCACGACAGCTACATTGTCCAGCACGGAGCTAGCCGTTTGACTCAAATAATCATAACGATCGTATAGTGGTTTTCAGCTATTTATTTACGTCTAGCAGGGATGGAAGCTAGGTAAAGACTGACGCTTCCTTACATCAGTGGGCGAATAGTATGGGTAAACTACTACGTCACATACACGTGATCCCTGCTCTTCCAGGTAATTACTGATACTGTTTACTAAAGTTCCCCATCACGTGTATGTCTTGAACGCCATTGTGTTACACTTGTTCAAATATGGGCATATTTACCACTGGAGCAAGACAAATGGTATTAAAATCAATGAGGTCAGCTTCCTCAAAACTATACTCTGTCAAAGGACTAGAAGTGTACCCTAAACTATCACTAACATGTAACTGATCTGTACAAACCATACTTTCAGTTTGGTCTCCCTGGGAGTTAACACTGACCATCATATTTGTCTGGTTTTCTTGAACATCCCCCATTGCCAACCCTGGTGTATCTACAAACAAACCCTTGCTTAAAGTTTCATGGCCTTGTGGGTTGTGTTCAGACTCCACATTAAAGGACACACTACTAGACGCATTTAAATTCAGCATATCCATGCTTTTAACCTCAGTTGTTATTTTAAGTGGACATCGCGACGCGACATGTCCCACCTGTTCACACGATTGGCAAATTATTTGTCTCGGCACTTGCCAACTTTCGTTGCTTTGTTTACCCTGCCCTTCCTTACCCCTATGAACCACATGAAGCCCAGCCCACATTTGTGAGCGATGGCCCCCACTATGATGTGCGGCAGCCTGATCATATGTGGGCTTCCTATTGTATTCGTCTTCGGAGATAGCTTCGTAAATGTTTGCAAGACGAATCAAATAACATAACCTGGTACTACCACTTTCATGACATTTGGCCATTTCTAATTTCAAATACATCCTGAATTCCCTACTGCTTAAACCATCAATAAATTGACCACAGACTAAACTATAATATGTTTTGCCTCTATCATCAGGATACGCTTTCTCTGACAGACTTTGCAAATTTTGCAAGTATTCGTCCAAAGTTTCATTTTCTTGGCGATGCCTTGATTTGAATTGATTCCTATACGAATACTCATTATATGTGGTTCCGAACCTTTTTGCTAGAGCTGTCTTAAGCAAGCCATAGTCTTTAATTTGCCTAACTTGGAGAGTTTCTGCAAACTCAAGCGCGATGCCCTCGAGACATATCAATAACCTTTTGCATTTTGTCTCATCACCCCACTGATTTAAATCAGAAACCAATTCAAATTTAAAAATAAAAGTATGCCACTTACCAGTACCATTATATACGGGAGGGGATACAGTCTCTATATGACATGGATTTGTCATAGGAACATGGCATGGTAGTGCACTGTTGCACGCGGCTTGAAAGTCAAATGCTTCCATATCGATCCTAATTCCTTATAAGCTAAACAGCTGAAATACCTTATTTGATCCTATTCAATACTAACCTTACTGAATTTATACTAAGCTGAATACATCTGCAAATTTATCGTTTTCCTTTAGCCTTAACAATTTCCACACCCTGCTCGCAGCGCCAAAATGTAGCCGTTTTGAGTGTGTGAGTGAGTGCGTGATTAGACGACAAGCGAATTAGCATTACCAGTCTAAGACAAGTTATGCCCAACATAAACAGGGCCCTGTCCGGTCACTTATGGGCAACCGGGCAAAGCAATGTTATTGTGTATTTGTATGTATGTGTATGTCTGTGCGACGAACAATCTGACATTACCGGTCTGTGACTAGTTATGTCAGGCATAAACAGCGCCACGCCAGGTCACTGAGAGGTAACCTGACACGGTGATGCTATATCCCACGAGTGAGGCTACTTCTCCCCAGATTCGTACACGGGGTGTGGATTGTTTAGGCGGTCAGGAATAAACAACGGTCGGGAATAAACAAAATCGCAGATGTGTTCAACATAAATTGTATTATCCAAGTTAATCTCAAAATATACTCTATAAAGACACTAATACTATTTACTTATTTTAATCAACAGGAATATACAATTATGTCCTAGCTTATTCTCTCATGCCTTAACACAGGAACATCTAACGATGTTATCTCCTGTATCTAATTTTGAGTTTTCTCAGGAACATCTAACGATGTTATCTCCTGCTAAATTTAATTAATATTCAAAGTAAGACAGATCCCTAACGGGGTTTTGTACAGTCAGGTCTAACGTTATATGACACCTAACGGCGTCCTGAGGGCACTTACTTATCAGTAATCCTTGCCGATTATGAATAGGAAAATTAAAGTATATACAGCTGGTACTAATATAAAGCAAACGGCACTAAGTATTATACTTCAAACAAATATCATAGCGAGTAAATCAGTAAATGATGTATACCCTTTAAATAAAGACAGAAACAATGCATGAAATCATCAATGATAAACTGTAGCATGTCAAAGGCAAGTGAAATAATGTTAGATATTACCTCCCTTTATGGTAAGCTTAATTATACTGTAATTGACCTAGGCCAAATCTACTACAGTTGTAACATCTTGACATTGGGTAATATCTTCAGTCAAGGACATCCCTCTTTTTGCTGCGATATGTTGTACAAGGACTGTGCTGAAACATTTCACCCTGGTACCGCCTAGCATCAATTTACCATTGATGTGAACAATAGACGCCTTTTAGAAATTGTGACTTTTGATTTTGAGGGTGTTAAATGTTATACCTGTGTTATGTTTTGTTTTTTTGCAATGTAATTTTCAGCAAAAATGTGCATTGCATTATTTCCTGATAGATTATAAGAATATATTCATGTCTTGTTTGTTTTTAAATTATAGTCATATATGCCGGGTGACCGTTATAAAGGTTGTCCTGTGTATATTGCGACATATTAGCTACCGACTGTTACCAGAGAACTAATAAACCACTACTTCTTAGATCGCTGGTGTTTCAAACCAGTTCTGTTTCATTAAACGTATCACAGCTATTTATAGTATGTGTTAATAAAATACATATGCTGTGTCATTAAGCAAAGTAGGAATACTTGCAGATGGTGTTGGACTGCATTTGGGCATTTTAGCATATTTAATAATAGACTATACTGTTAGATAGAGATCATTCGCAGATGATGTTGGTCTGCATTTCGACATTTTAGCATATTTAAGAATAGACTATACTGTTAGATAGAGATCATTCGCAGATGATGTTGTCTGCATTTCGACATTTTAGCATATTTAAGAATAGACTATACTATTAGATAGAGATCATGTTCATTAGTATATTTTAGTAAACATGGTCTTGTTTTTATAGACATGCCATAGTGCGTCTTGATTTTAAATTGGCTTTTATTCTTGATTTATAGAGACATTCAAAGACACGCATTAACACACTCCTTAACTACAATTGTGTTCGTACAATGAGTTCAGTATTGTATTTTATGACATAACATGTGGTGTGGGATGTAATAACACCATTCAATATTTTCGATATTCCACTAGTGGTATAACATAACGTTAATGACGTCATGGACGTCACGTTAATGTACGTTTTCTGACGTAATGTGACGTTATAAGTTATGTAATAACTAGAATCTAACATTCGGTCTCATTCATTATTGAATTTATTAAACTCGTTTGCAAAAATTATATAATGCTCGGCAAGAGCCTCGCTTCTTGCCGAGCATTATATAATTTTGCCAACTCGTTTAATAAATTCAATAATGAATGAGTACTCATGTAAGATCCTCTATATATGTGTTTTAAATTGATGTGTGGTTTATTGGTAGAGTGTTGGACCCAGGACCGAAAGGTTGTGCGTTCGATCCACGCCATGACCATGTGTTTTGTCCCTGAGCAAGACAACTTATCTGCATTTGTTTTGTAGTGGTTCTACCCAGGAAAACATCGTTACAATCGATGTAAAATAAATAAGTTTAACTAAACTAAGGCGAAGGTGTGCACATGGATTATTCCATATCATTGTATTGTATTTGTAAACAAATAATAAAACAAAACAGTTCTCATAATTATAATTATAAACCAGTTTAAGTAAAATATATTGTTTACATGTAATTTATCAAATCAATCAATGTTTAATACAATAAAGTGTGTTGCTTGGTACTGACACTTTTTTTGTATATAAAATCACCACTTCATCAACACTTATTTATAAAATCACCACTTCATCATCACTTATTTATAAAATCATCACTTTATCAACACTTATTTATAAAATCATCACTTCATCAATAGTTGACCTAAAACATAAAAGTGTATGTTTGACGAAATAATAATAATGATAATAATAATAATAGTAATTCATTCAACGATGTGACATGGATTATTGACGTTGACAGTTCAGACTGTATCACACTGATCTTAAAGAAACTAATCGCCAAAAAAACGGCAAAATTACGCTACAAAGCTCTATCCAGATGTTCACCTCGTGTATATGTGCTGATTAAAAGTATACGATTTGTGTTCACAGGTTCTTCAAATAGCCGTGATTGAATATGCGTAAAATTAATTATGAGTTGGGAACTCTTAATTCAACGCTTCAGTTTTGGGATTTCAACGGACCTGGCTGTTTAAAGCCGTTTATATTGTGGCTATATAGAGTTTGGCTTCTCAAAATATGTCAATTATACACATGTATATACCTCGTCGTCAATAGGTTTAGGAACGGTGTCCATATGTTTAAATTTCGCTGCTGTTGGCGTGATAACTACTTTAACTTATGTGCGTAATAAAAAAATTATACCGTTTTGAAAACGTGCCCATGTAAATACATTTCTTAGAAGGTGTTCAGATACCCGTATCACGTGTGAGTAACGATATTTTTTTTTAGCTTAGAACAACTTCACAATCAAAAATAATATAAGCAGGTTTTGTCAGATTTAATGGTCATACCTGAGTCGTTTACGTATAATCAGTACGCAACGCAATACTTTTGATTTTCGATTACTTTTAGTCCGCTGTTTTGCTTTTGTTCAAATCCAAATTGTATTTTATGTTAGTACACAAGTCTCTTTGTCACAAAGGTTAACATATGGCGATACACAGTTGCATAAGATTCGCTCGACTTCTTTCAGTTAAACACATTTAACTTTAACATCTTTATCATCTCTAGAAATTAAAAAACAACAACAAGTGTTGTGTTTTCAAATGCACAGAGTGTATTTTACCACCTAATCATTCATATATAAGATGTAGGATATCTATTATTTTCATCAGTTATCTAGTTTGCAACTTAACAATTTCATCTCTGCTCAAGATTTTATGGGACTTCACTTGGAATTTAAGTTCCGCTCAATTTTATCTAAATAACAAGTCAACATCGATAGTTGCTGTTCCATCAATACACAGACCATATACCGGTTTACTGTTCCATCAATACACAGACCATACACCGGTTTACCGTTCCATCAATACACAGACCATACACCGGTTTAGCGACATCTTCGTTGATTATTCAGAACAGGGCTGTCATATAAAGCCCTGGTCAGAAGCGTGGCTGGAACTTAAGTATTAGAAATTGGTGTTCTTTAGGATTTATATTATCTATAGTCACGATCGACTGAATTATAGTTCCAGGTGAAGTCGGCCAAGTTTTTACAGGGTGGCGAAACCATGTGACTTTTTGATGGGTTTCACTGCAAACAATTGTAAGCAAAACGCTCGATGTATGTAGGTCTTTGCTTCATAACTTGCTTAATATTCAACGAATTGTATTCAACTGAAGCGCACATATCCCTCCACAGTAAGCTCTTTCATACGCAGCAAAATGAAATTAAATACAATTTCATTGATCCAGTAGCTGTTTAGATTATCTCCCCCCCCCCCCCCCCCCCCCCACCACCCCCCACCCTATCCCACCCCAAAATACAAATAAAATAATAATCATGGAAATGAAAGATATCTATGACAATGTACATTTTGGGAGGGCTAATCTCATTAAGTGCTGAATGAATCGAATTTCTTATGTGTACATTAGTTGAACAAAATTCGTTAAATATTAAAAAAGTTATGACGTAAAATAAACTGAGTCCAGCGCTTTGTTTACAATTTTTGCCGTTAAAAAACAGATCAAAAAGACACGTGGTTTCGTCACCCTGTTTTGTCATCGTTACAACGTATGTATTCAGTTTTGCAACTCAAGTAACCATAAGTTTGTGCATTTCACTGTCGAGTTCTTGTTCTTCGACCGTTTTTCTGTGACGCCTGACAGAATGTATCGCTTCCGGGTCACCTACCCAGTGCAGTTCATCCATGGAAGACAACCGTTCCACGGGTTCGTTTAAACTTTCTTTTGACGAACCACTTGAGTGACCTCCCTTCTTGGTTAGTAACTTTCTGCGCAAATCTGGGGATGTTCTAGGGGTAGAGGAATTACTGCTAGCACCATGCTGTTTGCGATATCGTGGGTTGTGGGCTTGTGACATGGAATAAACCCTTCTTCTAGGGCTGGTCTCGAATTCGGAATGTTCATGTATGTGGGATAGAGATCCGGAGCCGGTGTTTATGCTTAGATCCTCGAATTCTTTTGACTGCCTTCGTCTTCTGCCTGATATATATGACCGTCCTGTGTAAAAAGGATAGAATATACGTATGTGAATGAGTGACTCATTGTGTGGCATTCCAGAAGTTGGTAAAAATACAATGTATGTCAAAAAGCTGATGAATCTTTTTATATTCTCAAGAAATTGATGTTGAAAGAAAAAAAGAAGATTTTCTTGTTTCATATCTTCAACATTTCTGATCAGAAAATTGTGTTGTTTTTATAGAGTTGTTATAATGATGCTAGTTTTTATTTTTGAAAGATTAAATAGCCTTGTCTATATATGGAAAACATTATTATATTCCAATAGAAGACGAAACATTCAAAGTCGTTGAACACACGACGATCACTACTATCTCAATTGACTGCATTAATTTTACGGAAAAAAAACACATAAAAGATACATAATTACTAATAATTTGATGCAAAATTAAACTTCTACACGTGACCAGACCACGATAAATGGATTCAGTCAGCACGTATAAGGAATAATGTGATTATGATCAAATACTTTTATGTAACATCATGTCACAGTTTTTTATATATGTTTTCATTTAATGTATGTTGTGTTGGTAGAAGTGGAATATGGTTAATATCAATTGTATATTGTTTCATTGCAATTTTGATTTCAATAATGTACATTTTTATGTAATATGCTTTTTTGTATAACAAACCTCTCTGCAGTTAGTTTTCATTTATTCATATCTAATGTTTTTTAAAAATAATTCCTTCATATAAATATCTAGTATCTAGATTCTGCTTTCTATTTTCCTTCAAGTAAACCATTCGATTACATGGATGGCTTTCATTGAACAAATGTATTTATTTGTATTTCAAGAACGAGAGCATCACACATACCTGCGTTGTCATAGTGTGTGTCAATATTCACAGGTGATGGCGTTTGTGTCCTAAAGGTGATTGGGTATGGCTCTATTGGAATGATATGTTTCGGCTTGGGGTTGTCTTTCACCTTCTTTGTTTTCGTTTCTGAAATGAAATAAATAAGTACACGATGAAAGCTTATTATTATCTAACAGTTTGACGCTTTGTACATAAAACGAAATGTGTGGTTCGCATGCAATAATAGGGTCACCCCGAGAAGAATCCCTCGTTGACTCAGCATTATGTGTTGACTTACGTGTGAGCGATTGTGTGTAGGGCTATGTATCTATCTACAGTATACAGTCTACTTGAAGCAGATATAGTGTTGTTTAGGTGCCACTTGAATAACGTATCATGTACTACGGCGTGGTATTCCAGTGTGGCAGCACTATATCTGCTTCAAGTAGCATGAAAATACGCTTAATGAAACTGTGCAGAATTTCAAAGTTTCTGTTATAGACCCTCCATTTACGCAGCTGTGTTAACCAGATGTATCATTACTCATTACTACACTTTTTAACGTCTTTAGTATGTCGCGGCCAGGGGACTCTAACCCGCGACCTCCCGAGTGCAGGTCAGACACTCTTACCACTACTGCACTTCGGTTAAAGGTCACTGCCTACCCTGGCAGAGGGTTATAAACCCCCAGCCGTTCACTCTCACTCCAACGCCCCAAACACAACAAAGTAACAACTTCATCTCTAATGTGCAAGTTCGTGAAATGCCTTTATCATTCATGATCCCTTTGTTGTTTAGGTGCCACTTGAATGGTGGAAGAAAACAGAGTAGCCCCAGCGGCGTAAATGGAGTGTCTATAACAGAAACTTTGAAATTCTGCACAGTTTCATTAAGCGTATTTTCATACTGATATAGATGTAGAGTGGGCCTAAATGTTTATTCCTGTCGGCACCATTTGAAGTGTGTGTGTTAGTTTGGCTAAAACATATTTTAGATTATAAGAATCGAGGTATGTTTTTATCGGAATCGAGGCTCACCTTGGCAGAGCCTCGGTTCCGATAAAGACACTTATTAAACAACTTATACCGAGGGTTGGAATTCCCTATCTTCACCGGATACCCATGAACGATTCTTATCTGAATCGAATACCTATGATAGATTATTTTACTTGCATATCAGAGACATGTTGTGCGTTGACGACGCCAGTCACTAACGTTTTGCATGTTTTCCTGCATACCGGATGTTGGCGCGGGTGAATTTTATCTCGATCCTAGGGTGAGATGGAAATATCTAGCCCTGGTAAAATGACGGATATTCTTGTCCGGTATGCAAGAATTTTCTATCTCACCATAGGGTCGAGATAAAATTCGCGCGCACCAACATTCGGTATGCAGGAAAACATGCAAAATGTTAGTAATTTGCCGGCGTGTCGGTAAAAACACATATACCTCGGGTTGGAATTCCCTATCTTCACCGGATACCCATGAAAGATTCGTATATTCCAACCCGAGGTATAAGTGTTTTTATCGGAACCGAGGCTCTGCCGAGGTTCCGATTAAAACACTGATACCGAGAGTTGGAATTCCCTATCTGAACCGAGTACCCATGATAGATTCTTTTTCGTTTATGTCGGATTCGCGTGTTAAAGCGACAGGCAAAATGCAATAAAAGTCGATATGTGAGTTATGTGATAAATAGAATATAACATTCGTTCTCATTCATTATTGAATTTATTAAACTCGTTAGCAAAAATTGTAATGCTCAATGGCAACTCGTTTAATAAATTCAGTAATGAATGAGTACTCATGTAAGATCCTCTATAAACATAACATGGCTTTATTACACTCCCGCACCATAAGTTATGTGATAAAATGCGTATATATATAAAATTTGCTTTGCAAAGTAACCACTAACAAATTTGAAACAATGTTGAACACTAGTGCATATATTTCACATGACAGACGGTATCAAATTCCTTTGGCTACACAGACATCCTTATATCTATAAACACATGAACGAGTATAAATTATACATGGTATCGAATTCTTGTTGGTTACACAACTATCCCAGTTTTATGGTGGCTGATTTCTGCCATGTCGTCTTTTTATTATTTCGACGCGAAAAGACGCCAGAACGAAAAGACGACAGGACGAAAAGACGCCAAATACAGAGCGAAAAAACGACAAAATGAAAAGACGACAGAACGACAGAACGACAGAACGAAAAGACGACATTTCAAGGGCGAAAAGACGCCATTTGAATTGTTGTCTTTTCGTTATTTCGTTTGGCCTTCTGTCGTCTTTTCGCGATGCATTTGTCATCTTTTCGTTCTGTAGTTCTGTCGTCTTGTCGTCTTGTCGTTCTGTCGTCTTTTTGCGATGCATTTGGCGTCTTTCCGTTCTGTCGTTCTGTCGTCTTTTCGTTCTGTCGTCTTGACGTCTTGTCGTTCTGTTGTCTTTCCGCCTTCCGGCTATAATGCGCACTTCGGCACTGCGGGCAGTTGCATGGGAAACAAGTGTAATGCGTAATCCCTGTGTTATTAAATGCGCATGTCAACCGGAAGGCGAAAAGACGACAGAACGACAAGACGACAGAACGACAAGACAAAAAGACGACAGACAGAACGAAAAGACGACAGAACGACAGAACGAAAAGACGACAATATCAATTGGCGTCTTTTCGCGGCTGAAGTGTCGTCTTTTCGCGTGGCGTTCTGTCGTCTTTTCGCCCTTGAAATTTCGTCTTTTTGTTCTGTCGTTCTGTCGTCTTTTCATTCTGGCGTCTTTTCGCGCTGCATTTGGCGTCTTTTTGTTCTGTCGTCTTTTTGTTATGTCGTCTTTTCGAGGCGAAATAATGAAAAGACGAAAAGACGACAAATGGCAGAAATCAGCCACCATACAGTTTCAATAAACACATGTAAGAGAGTAAAATGAATGAGTGACAGTCATTCCCTACAATTGCATACAGTATTGGCAACTGTTGTGGAAATGAAGTATTTAGTGGTAAAGGATACCTTAATACTACGTAAACAATCTTAAAACACTAACCTATATCCGACAGTACTTGTGAAATGCCTGCTCATATATTTAAGTGCAGATCGATCTTCCTTTGTAATGGTTTTATTACTTTTACCGTTGTTGAATAATTGATGATTTACAAAGGTCTGAACAAATCTAGATATCGAGCCAAGGGCAATTACTGTACACCTTTATAGTGTCTCGTTCATGTTTAATTTCAGGTTACTGTTTCAATATTACCCGATATTACCAGAAGATGCTAGTAAGTCGTTTTCCAATACAAATTCAATAACCTGTACCATTTTGAAATTCATTTTTGATGCAGACAAATGGATTAAAATATTTGTTATACGTAGCGGAATACGTCGTCTTCTGTTAGAGGTGTTGCGAGGTATATTACTTCTCATGAACAGACTCAATAAAACCGGGCGTGTAGCGCTGTGATCTACTGGTAGAGCGTTGGACCCATGATCGAAAAGTCGAGGGTTCGGTACCCGCCATTACCGTATGTGTTATGTCCCTGAGCAAGAAACTTTATTTGCATTGCTTTGTACTGATTCTACCCAGGACGACATCGGGAGTGTTTAAAATACGTTCATATATCATGTGTATTTAGAGCTTTCGTTACAATTGATGTAAAATTAATAAGTTTAAACTTTAAAAAACACGAGCATGCCACTTGTCTCTCTTGTGTCTGTTTGTTGCTTCCAAGGGATCCACTTTCCAGTATTATTCTAATAACCGTTCAGTTGCGACACCATTAATATTTAAGGGAAAAGGAAACGCGCCTTTTGTATGCAATACTTATTCAAATAATATATTGTTCATTTACCAGCGATTAAAAATCGCAACCGATACCTCCACCATTTTCTATTGTATTAAGACATATGCCTATACTTGTGATTATGCTAAGCATTAATAAAACACACAGCTAAACAGGATGCTCTGTAATGTCGCCGACAGGTTAATAAGGATATTTGAAAATATGTAAAAAAAATCTTCAATTTTGGCTTAAGTAGTATTTTCTACTTAAGATGCTTCATGAATACGGGCCCAGCATTGACCGTCAGTACGGGCCCAGCATTGACCGTCAGTACGGGCCCAGCATTGACCGTCAGTATATTTATGAATACGGGCCCAGCATTGACCGTCAGTACGGGCCCAGCATTGACCGTCAGTACGGGCCCAGCATTGACCGTCAGTATATTTATAAATACGGGCTCAGCATTGACCGTCAGTATATTTATGAATACGGGCCCAGCCGGGCCCAGCATTGACCGTCAGTATATTTATGAATACGGGCCCAGCATTGGCCGTCAGTATATTTATGAATACGGGCCCAGCATTGACCGTCAGTATATTTATGAATACGGGCCCAGCATTGACCGTCAGTATATTTATGAATACGGGCCCAGCATTGACCGTCAGTATATTTATGAATACGGGCCCAGCATTGACCGTCAGTATATTTATGAATACGGGCTCAGCATTGACCGTCAGTATATTTATGAATGAATACGGGCCCAGCATTGACCGTCAGTATATTTATGAATACGGGCCCAGCATTGACCTTCAGTATATTTATGAATACGGGCCCAGCATTGACCGTCAGTATATTTATGAATACGGGCTCAGCATTGACCGTCAGTATATTTATGAATACGGGCCCAGCATTGACCGTCAGTATATTTATGAATACGGGCCCAGCATTGACCGTCAGTATATTTATGAATACGGGCCCAGCATTGACCGTCAGTATATTTATGAATACGGGCTCAGCATTGACCGTTGACCGTCAGTATATTTATGAATACGGGCCCAGCATTGACCGTCAGTATATTTATGAATACGGGCTCAGTATTGACCGTCAGTATATTTATGAATACGGGCCCAGCATTGACCGTCAGTATATTTATGAATACGGGCCCAGCATTGACCGTCAGTATATTTATGAATACGGGCCCAGCATTGACCGTCAGTATATTTATGAATACGGGCCCAGCATTGACCGTCAGTATATTTATGAATACGGGCCCAGCATTGACCGTCAGCGTATTTAATTATAAACACAGTTGCTTTGCGTTTTTGCTGTAGTATATAACCTCATTTTTACTGTAATATATAGTCTTTGAGTTATAGGTTTATATTAATATAGTTTCAGTTTGTTTAGAGATAGATGTATTTTAGTCGAAAGTATCGGCATCACTTTGCATACCTTTTCTTTTTTTTTTTCACACGAATCTTATTGTCTTGTACTTTCTTCAACAATTAGTATAGGTGTCGTATATTCTTAAATATTACACAACTAGACCAAGCATATTTTTGTGGCATCGTTGCACATTACGTGGTCCAAGTATTAACTTTCATACCCCATCCAACCCCATATCCAAGAAGCGAAAACGGAGTTGGCTGGTGTATGAAATAAAACATTAATTTCGGCTTAAAAAGTTTGCATATCGTAAAACTTAAAACAATATGTAATTTTAAACATTTTATCGCATTTTTCAGTAAAAAATGTTTTTAACATGTATTATTGTCAAAATATCCGTTATAAAATCCTGCTAATATAAGCTTTCTCATCGTTTAATCGAATTAAGGCGGCACCAAGTAATGAGTCATTAAACAAAAATATCATTCTTAGTTTAAGTAAAAAAAAATCCGATGCGACTTATATTAAGGCTTTCTACATCCAATATAACAGACTAAAATAACCAGATATCTTATTTCAGAACCTCCTCGGTTATCATTGACCATGTAGACATATATAATAGGTGTATTTATTTTTGTTTAAATATGTATGAAGCAAAGAAAAACGTAATGATTATTTTGTTGTAAATCTGTCACGTTGTAAATCTGTCACGTGTGTGTATATTATAATTTTCATATATTTGTAATGATGAAAAACTGTAATAGTTTATGTCAATAAAAGTATAGATTTATCTATGTTTCTGATTTACACTACATTGTTCGTTTGTCCTGTGACCTGGATATTGATATTTTAAAAACAAAATTTCTTCTACAATTACTGTGTATCAGTTTCCAAAGATACGATTGAATTTAGTGTTTAATTATCAACAAATGCCAATAATTAATTATGTGTAACGTAGCATGAAATACTTACATCTTTGTCGTTGTAATACATATCTCACTATTGGTGCGATCGATCAATAGGGTTTTCATTTCATTTGTAAAACAGAACAAACTTTCTGATTTTTTTTCTTTTAAATAGCAGTAGAGGATCTGACGGCGGGCTGGGATTATGGAGTTTAGATATAAATATCAATAATAATGTGTTGATAGCGTGTTTTGTTGTTTATTTCCTTGTCAATTGATTTTTTATTTTATTTTAAAAACTGAACCCCTCCCTCATCCACATCCGCCCCCACAACACACACCCGATATTTGAAATATCACTATAAAAAATAGAGCCTAACGCCCCAATTTAAACTCCTGACCTTCACACGAATAGAAAAGTTGTTTAACGAATTTCTGTATTTTTAAACATTCTGCACGTATCAAATAATGTATATTCATACAACTTCGTAATTACTCTATTCCATAAAAAATATCAAAATTGTGAATAAACTCTTTTATTATTATGCTTAAATGGCTTTTCATTTTTTTTTTATATTTGTTATTAAAGTTTAAATAGAGAAATCAGTTTGAATGCAAGTACATTCAGTGATATTGCGTTGATTAAAAGTGATTGACACATAACAGGGTTGTGTTCATACAATTTAGACGACTTAAGTATATTAGGGAACAATTATACACACACTGTCAGTGGCATGTTAAATGTATACAATTTAAATGGATACATTAGTACAAATAGTTGAATTCAGATAAAAGGGTCGAGACAGACATGAATGATAACATACAGGTATGAGTAAGAAAGGGAATATAACTCTTGTAAAATATAAACATCATATATACAATTGTCAACACACACAGTAAGAGTAATGAAGAATGAAAACTAAAAGACCATGAACAACGTGCAAATGAAAACATACTTAATAAATATGTACCCTATGCAATAGTCTACCTTTAAATTGACATCTGATATCACTTGTGATTTTAACGTACTAGGAGGTGAAACCGCTCATGGACTGACTCAATATACCGCTCATGGACTGACTCAATATACCGCTCATGAACTGACTCAATATACCGCTCATGAACTGACTCAATATACCGCTCATGAACTGACTCAATATACCGCTCATGAACTGACTCAATATACCGCTCATGAACTGACTCAATATATCGCCCATGAACTGACTCAATATATCGCTCATGAACTGACTCAATATACCGCTCATGAACTGACTCAATATACCGCTCATGAACTGACTCAATATACCGCTCATGAACTGACTCAATATACCGCTCATGAACTGACTCAATATACCGCCCATGAACTGACTCAATATATCGCTCATGAACTGACTCAATATACCGCTCATGAACTGACTCAATAAACCGAGTGTGCTACTGTTTTCCATTGTTTATATTCGCTGCTTTCAAGGGATTCCTTTTTCAGTATGTATTGTTAGTCTAAAGGGTTGGTATTGTTATAAAGTCTAACTTTGTAAGCAACCATTAAAAATATAAACGTTAAACACTAGTCATTTTTTCATAATTTTAATTATATAGAGATTATTTAACTGATCGGATCGATTATAGGGAAATCCTTCACGAGTGGTAGACGTGTGGTTCTTTTCACGAACGAGCGCACGCGAGTGAGTGAAAAAAACAAAGCACCTCTACCATTAAGTGAAGGATTACCCAATAATCGATCCCAGCAGTTAAATAATCTATTTATTACATTTTAAATTACGTTTTTGCAAACAAATATTCGCTTTATTGAACGTTATCGGCGGATGACGTTGACGTCAGCAACACTTTGTTGACGTCACGACTCAACGTCGCAACGTTAGTTATTAGTTATTATTGTGTTCTAAGTTAGCAACGTTAGTTCTTATTGTGTTCTGAGTTAGTTATTAATATTTAGCCATTATGAATATTCTTGCACTGAGAAATCCCGATCTTTCACGCATAGAAATGTAATAAAATAAAATATAAGTAATAACAAACCTCTCAGATTGTGCACCAAATGATTCTTCGCCTTCTCTATGTTCATATGTTTCAGGCTTTCCCTCAGCTGACGTTCCTCCCTCGATATGTTAGCACTGGCTATTCGCCTTTCTGATTCTATCCCAAGTGTTTTTTTCTGTAGCGAGTTTCTCCGTGCATTGTTTTTGATGTTGCATTCTTTGAAACTTTTGCAACTTTCTTTGATAAATCTGTCCACATCAGAATCGTCACTATTTACCGCATGTGGGTTTGCCATTTTCATAGACATTTTACGTTTCTTTACCTATAAAATTAATTCATAAATAAAAATTATATATACGGGAAAAATGCTATAAATTTATAACACTTCATTTAAGTATAATACATATTTGAATTCTCCAATTCACAATTAAATAAAACAAAATTAATATCACGCTTCTTCATAAACGGAATAAAAAATATGCTTTGCTTTTACTGGTTTAATTCAACTGTTGATACAAAATAATTTAACTGTTAAAGAGCACTGCTTGTATACCGGTGCCTAGCACGACCAAGCGACACTTTCCATATAACTAGTGAAATTCACAGCACGTCTTATGGCATTAAACGTTGATTGAGGTGTATTGAAAAAAAATCAGCTATTTGTTTTTGGTAATTCCAATCGATTGAATATAACTCAATTTATCTAACCATATCACTGACCTATGAGCACGTCTGTCTTTAAATTAAGGTCTTTCGCTAATCCGTATAAATTCCGTATTTGTTTTTACTCAAAACTCTGTCCTTAATTTTTATGTTTACAACATGTGTTACCAAATCTTATCTGTATACGATCCCTGTTTGTTTGAACTAAAAGAAAATTAAAGCTAGGGTATTAACAGCCCGCAATGACATTGATCTACTGTTTAATTTTGAAAAGTGAATTTAAAATATTTAAAAATCAATCCATCGGAAATATAAATTAGATTTTCAAATTTTCAAAAACAAATATCTTGTAGTATTTGTTGGCACCTACGTCTTAGCTTACTTGAAAGTTACTTCAATTTATAAAATCTGCTTTAGTATTAACACTTTAAAGTTGAGGACTGGAATCTATATACTTGTAGTATAGTTTCTTTATAGATTGGCAAACAAAGATCTTTATATGGGTAGCAGTAAAGTTGTCAGTTGAAAGGTTGTGTAAAATTGAGATATATTATACAGAGATTATTTAACTGTTGGGATCAATTATAGAGAAATCCTTCACGAGATGTTAGACGCTCATTTCACGAACGAGCGTACGCGAGTGAGGGAATAGCAAAATATCGAGTGAATGATTTCCTTATAATCGAACCCAGCAGTGAAATAATCTATTTATTAAATTTTAAATCAATTGATATATAATTTTAACCTAAATTATTCGCTTTATTGAACGTTATCGGCGGATGTTGTCGACGTCAGTAACACTTTATTGAAGACATAACACAACATCACGGTTAGTTATTTTTGTTTTCGGGGTTAGTTATTAATATTAAGCGATGACGAATATTCTTTCACTGAGAAATCCCAATCTTTTACCAACAGGAATGTAATAACAACTTATCATTCGTCTAAAGGACAGGACTGACAATCTTGTATTCATGCTATCACGAATAAGCCGATAGTGTGCAGTGTGTACGTTCGCAGCAATATTAATTAGTTTAAGATTTGCGCAAATAGTTTGTCAAGGGTACATTTTAATGAAATGTCTGTAAGGTTATTGCTTCCGTGTTAAAACGGAAAAAAAAACGTGTGAGGGGTGATCCAAAAGTTCGTTGACAAGTACTGTGGGCAGACATTTGACCTGGAAACTAAAAGAGTATTGACGCTGTACAAATCTATAAAGCATCGTTTTGAATATGGTACTTATTTAGATGTATTGTGTACAGGCACGATAGCAGTGTTTCAACCAGATTACGTTTGTTCGCTCATAGTTTAAGGATCGAAACAGGGAGGTATTCTCGTGAAAGACTAGAAAGGAATGAAAGGATTTGTCAAATATGTAACACTAACGATATTAAGGACGAGTTCCATTTTACCGTAATATGCCCTGCTTATAATACGATCAGAAGTAAATATATCAAACGATATTACATACAAAGGCCAAGCATGTTTAAATGTATTGCTCTCCTTCAGTCGTCTAACAAATAGGAAGCTATTAATTTGAGCAAATACATTTCAGAAGCATCCTCTTTAAGACGTACCATGATAAATAACGTATAAGCTCGTTCATCCTCACGATATAAAATTCGTTCTATTGTAATGCATTAGATTTTCTCCCTATATATATGGAGAGAGAGGATCTTAAATGAGTGCTCATTCATTATTGAATTTATTTAACGAGTTGGCAAAATGAAATAATGCGAAGCTCTTGCAGAGCCTTATATCATTTTTGATAACGAGTTTAATAAATTCAATAATATATGAGAACGAATGTTAGATTCTAATTATAACATAACTTATAACGTCACATTACGTCAGAAAACGTACATTAAAGTGACGCCCATGACGTCATTAACGTTATGTTATACCACTAGTGGAATATAAATATATATATAATATGATCGCTATTGCCGTTTAAAAAAAACAAAGACTCTAAGTTAAATTATTTAGCTCCGCCAAGCTTTCGGACTTTCGTCCTTCGTCAGGGCTAATTTATTACTCAATGTATACATTATAAAACGGACGTGACGTCGTTATAGGCGTGTCATAACGTCGCTTGTAATGGCGCGCTATTCCTTCAGATTGACATCATATGGCCGGTATCTTCCATAACTGCTCAATGGTTTTCCGGTATTGATCTTCTCCAAACATATCACCCTAAAATCACTGATACTGTGTCCATCTGTGTAAAAGTGTGCTGCCACCGGATCGTTGTACTATGTCCGTATTCGGGATAGGTTCAGCAAATGTCTCTGATACAGGGTGTCGCCCGTCTCTCCCACATAGATGTATCACTGGCAACACCTACAGTAGTACACTGCATAAACTACATTGGTTGATTTGCTGGTGATCAAGTTCCTCACCTTGTATGAATTCCCGTTTACATCGATGAACGCGTCAGACTCCATGATGTACGGACATATGCAACATCGCTTCCCTCCACATGGGCGTCACGTGTTGGACTCCTTAAAAACTGCCTAGTGTGCTTCTTGTGTACCAGTATGTCTTGCAAATTACTGTCCCTTCGAAACGACGCTATTATTGGTGGTTCCGGGAAGATTGCTTTCATTGTGTTCGCAGAATTCGATCTATATTTGGTAATGCGCTAGAGATCGTCAGGACTAGGGGGATTCTCTTGGTTACGTTTTTAGCGCTGTTGTACTGTAACAATTTATCCCGTTGTTTTGTATCTACTGTCTTTAGTTCTGTCTCAACAAACTTCCCATCATAACCTCTCCGTTGCAACTGTGTCTTAATGTCCGCTCTGTAAGACACAGACACAGTTGTAACGGAGAGGGTACATTGAGTAATAAATTAGCCCTGACGAAGGACGTAAGTCCGAAAGCTTGGTGGAGTTAAGTAATTTAACATAGAGTTAAATAATTTAACATAGAGTCTTTATTTTTTACTTATGTTGGGTTTTTTTGTTGTTTTTTTGTGATTGTTTTCATTCGCGTTATCTGTATTTGTTTCACGCAATATTTTATAAATATGTGAAATTGCACTAATCTTGTCAATGTGTTTAAATTATATTTGTAAATGTGTATTTATAGGATGAAAAACTATGTAATAGTTTAAGTCAATAAAAGTTCTTCTTCTTCGTCTTCTTCTTCTTCATAAAGCACGGTGCAAATTTTCAAATAACAATTAGTCTACCTCTCCACATACCTAAAGTGCTTACATATTTTAACAGCACATTCGTTCTTATATTTGCAGGATTTTATAACGGATATTTCGACATTTACCGAAAAAAATGCGATAACTTGCTTAAAATTACCTATAAGATGTTTTAATTTTACAATATACAAACTTATTAAGCCGAAATTTAGGTATTATTTCATACCCCAGCCAACCCCGTTTTCGCTTCTTGGAGAATGGGTTGGATGGGGTATGGAAGTTAATACTCGGACCACGTAATGAGTATTATTCACAATTGAAAAAAGTACAATACTGCACATGATCTCCTCATTGTCTGACCCAAGCGCGTGCTTTGAAGGAATACAGGCATCTGGAAGAGTGAATAGTGAAAAATCAGCGGCAGTTCATTATAATGAACCTCAGTTTCATACGAGATGTTCATACGCATTAAATTAAGCCGCATGTTACCTTCGGTTAAACGTTTGTTTATGACAATACAACTGTGCCTCAAAACATTAATAGAGTATGGGAGACGGCTGTGTAGGGAAATTTGGCGGTTTAGTTCTTTTGAAGACTATATGGTTAAAAGCATACAGGTTTAATTACACTAAATCAGCCGGATGTGCTTGCTAGGTGCAGTCGAAAGTAGTTCTGTATTATAGAGTGCTAATCTATGTTTTTGACAGTTTTTTTTATAAATTTGAGAAGTGAAAGTAGACAGGGTATGAAATTGCAAGGGGTAAAAATAGCATTGACCTTTGACCCGGTGTTAGTATACAGCTGAAGAAATGTTTCTTAGAAGATATTAAACCCCCTGTTTCCATGTTGATGTTTAATAGCAGACATGTTTATTTGCATGATAAAGTAAGTTTCCCGGAATTCTAACGAGGTTTGAGTTTTTAACAGATTGTCAACATTCTAACTTTACTATGGAAGGGCAATAGAGACTCATTACGGTATTATAACCTACATCCCCAGTGGTAGATAAAGCGCAAATAAACATGCTTGTAATTATTCGACATTCGCGAAATGGTTGACATTGTTAAACGACTTTATGCAATTCATTGAATTTCTTTTGCGAATTTTTTTATTATTTTTTTTAATAAACAGTAAACAATATACAATAAGACTTCCGCATTGAGCATCACCAGTAAATGGAATCCGAGTGGTTTATACATTTACAATTGACAATGTCGTCTTTAATCGCTTTATCAGTCTATCCTTCAAACAGAAATAGCACATCACTTAAATCCCATTAAGTTAAAGTTATAAGGTCGACACCTGCATCGCGGAAAGCTAATCCAACAGATTACCAAAACCGACACATATGAAAACATATAGAGCTAAAAATGAATACAAAATATTGATTATTCGTTATTAATGGTGGTTTCTTTTACAAAATTTTAATTAATAATTTGGTTAAAATCGTCAATTTATGCCACATGAAGGTTTTACGCATAATGTCCTAGTTGCCTATGAATGTCAATACATTGTTTTGAAATAAGATGTCAACAGTCTCGTAAAGGTCATGTTTGGTTGTAATAGTGTACGGACTGAATAAAAGAGTGTACTTCAAACTTGCTAAGTAACAAATGTTATAAATTAAATTGTTGACAATGTTGTCTTATTTCGATACAATATGTTATGAAATACAATGTTTACTCGCTAAAGTTTCGAATTAGGCGTAGAAGATGGGTCCCGTTTGCATCCATCTGAACGTGAGACGGTGTGACTCAGTGGTTAGAAATTTAAATTCTGGTCCTTTTCCTTTGACCCTATCATTATGCAACGCGCTGCATGTTTAGTGGTTGGCCCATTTACAGATCGCCACTATGCTTTCCTGTTTGCACTTGCGATGACCGGACAGACCCTATGATGACGGAAACATTTGATGTGTGCCCTTAATTGTTTATTCCCCCGTTGCTCTGGCTTCTACCAAGCCAATGAATACTGGCTTTGTGGCTTTCTTGGGGTTATATTTTTTATATTCATATAAACATAGTTTCGTGTTATACTTTTATCACATAACTTACGGTGTGGGAGTGGAATAACACCATTCTATATTTTCGATATACCACTAGTTATATAAGTGTGCAAATAAGCCTAGTATGCGCTGTCAAAAAAAATCGATAATGACTATGATCCAATTCCCACGGTTTATGTCGGTTTCACGTGTTAAAGCGACAGGCAAAATGCAATAAAAGCCGATACAAGAGTTATGTGATAAATAGAATCTAATATTCATTCTCATTCATTATTGCATTTATTAAACTCGTTAGCAAAAATGATAAAATGCTCGGCAAGAGCCTCGCATTATATCATTTTGCCAACTCGTTTAATAAATTCAATAATGAATGAGTACTCATGTAAGCTCCCCTATATACTGCTTATTAATGCTGCCTAGTTTACTGGAGGATATAGGCTGAAGGGGATGCCTTTATTTACACTGTCCAATTTTGTTGGGGTGACAATAGGATAAGAGAGATTGAAGCTCGGTTCGCCATAAAATCTGGTTAAAAACCACGAGGCCTTTTTGCCACTAACCGCTCCAATGTTGTATCCCTAATATCAGTCATGATGTGTTTGTGATGCCACAGGCCTTGCCTCTTATTTACCCCCAAAATGTGTTTTGTTTTGAAGCGTGGTCTTGGTTGAATGGACCTTGAATGCTGCATTGCCTGTTCGGCTGCTATATCTTCTTTTTGAGCTTTACTGATGCCACTGAGTTTATATGCCTTGCCCATACGAAAGCAAACTAATTATTCCGTCGGATGGGGACAATAAAAAAGGGTTCATCGGGGTCTAAGCTCCGAGCACGTTAAAAACTGAAGTTCATAGAAATATCACACCTGCAGAGATACATTGTTTTAAGCTGAGCCGTATCATAAATGAGGAATGGGATTACGGACCTTACACCTGCAGAGTTACCACGAGTGTTTGAGCTGGGCCGTACCATAAGTGCGGAATGGGACTATGGCCTTCACAAATGCAGAGTTACAGCGATTGTTTTTAACTGAGTCGTACCATGAGTGCGGAATGGGGCTATAGCCTTCACAAATGAAGAGTTACACCGATGGTTTTTAACTTGGCCGTATCATAAGTGCGGAATGGGATTATAGCCTTCACAACTGCAGAGTTACAGGGATTGTTTTAACTGGGCATTATGACTCGGCACCAGAAACCCGCACGGTGTTCATAACCTTTTTAAGACCAGTTTTAATGAGCAAGACACAGAAATGAAACAAAATAATATTTTTGAAACTTTGAGACTTCAATCCAATCCGCAGACATAAGCAATGCTCCTACGTTTGCCCAGTTGCTACACAGGCTAAACAATCAGAAATATGAAGATACGGTGCATTGAGATACGAGTGGCGTAAAATGAAACAATTGTATAACGTTTCTTTTTAAGAAATTATAACAACACTACAAACATATATATGTTGGCATATAACTGCCGTCGAGATAATTTAGTCGCGATACTTGTTTTATCTATTAAGACGACTTTTAAGCCCTTTTTTATGTTTTGGCCGGTGGCCTGTATCACAAATAAAATATTGAATATATTGAATATAAAAACAAAGTCTAGATAAGTATCACGACAAATTTTAACCATGAAGTCCTGATAATGCTTTAAAGTGACATGCTCGATTAATATCTCGCATTAGTTTTTAATCTTCGGATCATTCGGATTTTAAGGAAGACAATAGAATGCTTCACTGCGCATGTCCCGTTTCAGTCATCGCTGTGTAGCAGTCTAACTTGACTGTCACTCCAGAGCATTATCGCGACTTTACGGCGAGTTAGCAAAAGAAACTTTTTGGAGTAGTTTTTCTTATAAGTCGACTTATAAGGGCTTAAAAGTCGTCTTAATAGCTGAAAAAAGTATCGCGAATAAATTATCTCGACGGCAGTTATATGCCACCATAGTTTTAAAATACGATTTGAAGTAATAGATTTTTTCCGATTACTAATATCCTTTTTATCACCAATGCGTCGTTTCAAAATATGTCAACAACCTTAACAACTTCACAAACGTACTTACAATAACGTCAAGTACCTGCGAAATTGTCATTATTTTCTTAATATTCAAAAATGGCTTTCGGAAATGACTTTTTTGTTTATCGACTGACTCATCAACACATTAAAGCCGTCGAAGAAAGATTTGAGGGATATAATAGGAATTCGGTAACCGTGGGCATCGCTAAGTATTGAAGAGAGTGTCGGCGCGGTTATCGTCCGGAAATGCACGTGCTTATCTCTATTCAAATTCATTTTCCAAATATGGTTGAGTGGAATCATTATGAAGTGGTTAGTTTATGTGAAACTAGAAGTGGTTACATATTTACAACATGTAATAAGTACCCATTTGTACTCTTCAATCAAATAATCACTTCGAAATATATGTGTATACTACTTAACTTTTATAATCGGTCACACAGGTTTTTTGAAAATAACACGAATATTAAAAACTGGAAAGTACCGAAACACATACCAATATTTTATTAAGGTTATCAACAAGATTTTAGATCAATCAAGGCAGTTTAAGTTTTATAAATCGCTAGCGATATTTGTTAAACGACGCCAGTTAAAATTTCAAATGAAAATATGAATTATTAAAAAATATATAATTCTTGAAAAGTGACCGATTATAAAAGTTGAGTAGTGTATATATATATATGTGTGCATTACAGTACCAGATATGCCGAGACAATACCGGGAAAAACTGGCGATAAAAAAAAACACGATTTAACATGTGTCACATGAAAAGGAGAAACACTACCAATAATAACAGTAACACAAAAAGATGCAATAATGAGTTCGATGTTTCAAAAGTGGACCTCATTTTTCTTTCGTTCCAATCCTATTACTGTTAGCGTCTTTGTGACCGAGGGATTAACGACGTTGCATTGTAGACCTTCTCGCCTCTCACCGTTGTAAGTAAGGAAGTGTCGATTCTTACGGATTGCGGGAAAAAACAGTACTGGTTCTACCCAGGAAAAGTGGGTGGTCTGCCTCCACCACAAAAAAATATATATCATATATAACCTTACCTGTATTGAAAATGACGTAAAAACACCATACAAACAAACAAACTGTTTCTGTAACAATGTATTGTACTATATATGCTGTACAAATGCTGAAATAAAATATGTTTAAACCAAAAGTGGCAAATACAAGTATTGTAACCTCAGATGTAACATTCTGCGGAATGCTTATGTTCGGTATTATACAATGGTAATGTTGGAAAAAATTCAAAATACGACTTCATGTTGAATATTCAGAGTAATAGTTTTGAAAGATGTGACTTTGTAAATCAAAGAATAAAGAGAACCACCCCTTTGAATAGCGGTGTAGTCTAATTAAAACTCTCCTTTGCATCGGTCATAATTACTATGTAATATTCTATTTATATTTTGAAACGTATAATTTCTGGTAAAAACGTCCGCTGACCAGGGAGCGTAGTTATATATAATCAAGTATAAGCTGGTTTCATGTTTTTAAATTAGAATGTTCGGACTTAAATGTCTTTTCCTTGAGACGTTAGACAAAGATGCATCTCATTGATTAAAACACTGTTTACAGATCAGTGTTTAATTAAAGGAGCTGAACAAATGGACACTGGTGCACTTGTTATCGGATGGACCGTAAATGGTGGTGTGATAACTCGTGGTCCAATCAATTTGTAAATGTTATTTTTCATTGTTATTGTATATCGCATGTATTATGTAAATGACATCAAGCAATAAACTATTATTAAACTAAAACTGGATATTTTTCAAATAATGCGAATAAGTTTATATACAAAACACTGAATTATCATATAAGAAAGTATGCAGTTTTTCACCAATTGTTTTATGAGTATGGGCATGACTACGTATACTGTGGAATGAGGTGCAATATCTGGTGGCATGTAACTGCTGTCGTGATCATTTAGTCGCGATACTTTTTTCAGCTATTAAGACGACTTTTAAGCCCTTATAAGTCGACTTATAAGACCTGGACCAAAAAGTATCGTAACAAATGTCTTTGCTAACTCGCCATAAAGTCGCGATAATGCTCTGGGAGGACTGTCAAGTTAGTTTTTTAATCTCCGGATCACTCGGATTTTAAGGGAGGAGTTAGACTGCTACACAGCGTTGAGTGAAACGGGACATGCGCTGTGAAGCAGTCTATCTCCTCCCTTAAAATCCGAGTGATCCGGAGATTAAAAAACTAACGCGACTGTATTTGTATAACTCGAGCATGTCACTTTAGAGCATTATCATGACTTCATGGTTCAGTTTGTCGTGATTCTTATCTAGACTTTGTTCTTATAAGTCGACTTATAAGGGCTTACAAGTCGTCTTAATAGCTGAAAAAAGTATCGCGACTAAATTATCTCGACGGCAGTTATATGCCACCATAGCAATACCTTAAACTATCTATACAAGCATTAAAAGCCAATCTAGGAAGCTAAATTTAAAGTGGAACCGCTCTTGTCTATATTTGATTATTCTATTTTATGTTTACTCTATTTTAAAAAGTCGTAGGATTTGTCTTTGTAAATAACATATACTTAACACAAAATGTCATTATCACTTAAACTAAGATTCCGTGTGGGTGTAAATGCAAATTGTCAATAAGCAATTAGGCTTAAGTCAATACACAAACTGAATAAATACGCTTCTTAAATATAAAATACAGTATACATGTTGATTTCGTGTTACAGTATAAACATATACTTAAATTTAAATGATATGGAAGGTCGTATAAAACCTAATTGTCAAATAACGTTATAATATACAAAAACAAATGTGTGTTGTATTCATTGACTTTAGATATTTGCGTTACAAGTCTCCATAAAATTAAAGTATTAGATGCATATTCGAGGCGTATTAAAGGGACACACGATAATCTTGAAGTTATAATAAATACTTAGAATGTTTTCATTACATGGGCCGGCCTTATTTCCATTAAGCAATGGGAAACTTTATATTTTATAACGGACATTTCGGCAATAAAACACGTTTGAAAACATATTTTCTGAAGAAAAAAAAGCTATAACATGTGTAAAATTACCTATTAAATGTTTTAATTTTACAATATGCAAACTTCTCAAGCCAAAATTAAGGCTTTATTTCATACCCCAGGCAACCCCATTTTTGCTTCTTGGAGAGGGGGTTGGATGGTGTATGAACGTTAATACTCGGACCACGTAATGACTGTATTATTTAAACACTCATGAAATATCTACTTCATGCAAATTAACTAAAGATTGTTTCCATGGCAATAACCCTATTGTAAATACTTCAGTGTTTGTGATGTCATATACATTGGATCGGGTATGAAAGATAATACTCGGAACACGTAATGTATTAATCCATTATCATTCTGACTTGAAATCTGCTTAACTACACCCAGTACATTTGAAAACGCAACACTTAGTATTTTTTAATTTCTAGAGTGAAATTGAAGTGTTTTAAATGAAAGAAGTAGAGCAAATCTTACGCAACTGTTTATCGTCATATGTTAACCTTTGGGACAAAAAGACGTGTGTACTAATATAAAAAACAAACTTGATTCGAAAAATAAAACGGACTAAAATAACCGAAAATCAAAAATGTTGTGTTTTGAAATGTACTGAGTATATAATAAAACAAAAGTTCATACACTGTTTGTGTACAGTGTTGAGTTCTTCAAATTGTCTTCGTTATTAAACCACAAGTTTAAATATATTATTGGTCCAATATACCAATTTCATTTGAACTATTGTAATAATGGATATTAAGGATCTGCAAATATATAAGATTGGAAGACAAACTAACAATAACAACATATTTTTTTGTTTAGAAAATCAAGATTTCCACGTCTTCAATAAGAAGACGTATGAAGCTCGTATGAAAGCTCGTATGAAATATGTTAAATTGTTTTATACAAAAGATCGCCAAAGTGATATAATGAAATAAAATGAATTGAAAACTTTAGTTTACGATGGTAACTTGGTTAGAAAATCTAATCTTCTCTAAGGCCCTCAGGACCAGCATATATAACTCTAATGTTACTCATGTATCATTCATTGATTGTGAAATTCTTGCACTATAAAGAGGTATCCTTAATATAATGTAATTCAAGCATTTTATTCGAACTTGTCAAGTAACGAGGTAATTTATAAAATGTGTATTTCATTCACTGAAGTTAATTTAAGTTATTATTAAATCAAATTATTCAATAAATACAATTGTTTAAAAGTTGATCACGATTAAAAATAAAAAGGTATATTGACCTGAAAAACGTATATTGACTTTTGTTTTCTGACCTGTGAAATATAAGTATGAAAAATTCAATTTCCATGAATATTCAAAATTGAAAAATTTCAAAATTCAAAATTTCAAATTTCAAATTTTTAAATTTCAAATTTCAAAATTCAAAATTTCAAAATTCCATGAATAATTTGATTTAATAATAAAATAATTGTTGCCTTTTAGGTTCGGTCGATATGTGTATTTATGAGAAAAGTGATATCGACCTCGGCTATCGCCTCGGTCGATATCACTTTTCGAAGGTCGATAAATACACATATCGCCTCGGTCGATATCACTTTTCGAAGGTCGATAAATACACATATCGACCTCACTAAAAGGCAATCATTTTATAATATTTGTTTTTAATTCTACGTAAGATAAAAGTATAAGAGACATATTCACGCCTTAAGTAAAACCATCCAGACAAAGAAAAGTACAAACCTTGTATATCTAAAATAAAACTTACGTTGGTTCTAGTCTCCTCTGGTGGATAACACAACACAGTTGATGAAGACAACAATTAAAATTAAAATTATTTTTGTATAAGTATATCATTTTGTTAAAATCAGTCAAAAAAACACATGTTGTTATTTAATGTGTTGTTCTTATTGGCTATAACTTAATTTTCTTCAAAGATTTATAATAATATATTTAACCATATTAAACAGCACAACATTCACATAAGTATATGCACACCATATAACAGTTATGACTAACTTTCGATGAGAAAAAACTGTTTTATTCACCTTAGCAACAATATGTAACTTACACGGAAAAGCACGCATGCAGTCTACTTCCTTTTATTTTGCCTAAAGTATTTCTTTGAATCGGTACTGTCAATTGAAGCTTTATTACGTAACCGAACTGTCAATAAATTTTCCCAATTCTGTCTATAAACTGTCACAAATACCAATGCTCATTCACAAATCCAACGGTTGTTGTATTAATCATGAACTATTGAGGATTATAATGTCTCCATTTTAATTTCGAATCAATAAACCCATAGATCGAGTCTCCTTTGAGGAGATGAGTTTTATCTGTAGTGGCCAAATTATCTTCGCTATCGTGTTTTATCTGTCTCCTTGTTTGGTAAGCAATTGAATGCACATTTATTGATCATGTTTATCTCAAATCGCGGTTAAACAACAATCCCAGACAAAAGAATGGTGAGAGGGATAGTGATGCATTACTGGACGGTTTAAAACTTTTAAACTAAACTTACTTTTATTGCGTAGTTTATCCCCGAAAAATGCGTTCCAGCCCTATTCACTATGTACTTATCATAAAACGTTGTATATAGTTTGAAAGAAAATAAGTTATTAACTTAATATATTTATTTCGACAATATACATACATGTGTGCCTTCAAAATTAAAAGTTTCAAAATAAATATGCAACTGTAATAGTAATCCTATTTAAATTAACATTGTTGATTAAACAACAAAACCAGGCGAGTCGTCGCGTTTTCCATACCAAACATTTTCATAAACAATGATTAATCCGAAGGTAACGTGCGGTTTAATTTAATGTAAATGCATTTTTTTCGTATGAAACTGAAGCACATTACGATATCATTTGTTTTTTGAATAACAATCAATCACCAAGCCATATCGCCTGCAGTCCCTTAAATATACGACTGAGTTATACATGTTTGGGTAGTTGAAATAACTGTTTGAATAATTAAATAATCATATTTCTCACTATTTTCTTTGGGTTGTGTGCAGATTATATCTTGTTTAACATTATTTTTTTAAACACCAATTGTGTTGTAATGGAATTGTAATGGTTTGTCTGAGAGTAAGAGACAGAATGCAGAGTTTGTGAACATTTTAAAGCAAAACGATATAATTATTTTGTCTGTAGCAGAGACGTGTAAAAACAGTGAAATAGAATATTCAGGGTATCATTGTTTTAATTTCTATAGAAAATTTAGACATAGAAAAGCAAAACGCAGCAGCAGCGGTATAGTTATATATACCGAGCAAAAATAGAAACGTCCCCAACTTTACCCACAGATATAGACACAATGAAATTATATTTTATTTAATCTTATATGCCAATACCTTTGTTAAAGCAAGCGCTGTGAGGAAAACAATTTTCTTTGAATCAAACTTGTGGGCAAACTTATTCCCCTTGATTTGGTTTAAACAGCATTTCCGGGTCTTATGGTTAAAACTTTGAGTTAACACAGTAACAGAAAATGACCTCATCACCGCAAAAACAGAGAAAAGACACTGATCGTTTCACTCATTTTTGCTTTCAAGAACGCATATTTTCAGATTACCTCCCTTTATAATAAAAATATAGTGATTTCTCAATTTGAATAAAACATGTTTTAGCAGCAACAGACAAACTTTGGTTTTTGATGATTATTAATATTGATCAGAATGATTGAGTGATAAGTATAAAATGATGAAATTTTATCTAGATTGGTGTACAAAGTGTAACAAAGTCAACCCTATGCAAATCACAGCTTAAAAGAGGGACGTTTCTATTTTTGCTGAGTATATATTAAGATATGTGTATGTTTTTGTTTGTTTAAATATGTATGAAACAAAGAAAAACGTAATGATTATTTTGTTGTATTTGCAATGTTAAAACCTGTCACGTGTGTGTATATTATAATTATCATATATTTGTAATGATGAAAACCGTAATAGTTTAAGTCAATACAAGTATCTATGTGTAGTTATCTCAACTTGATCTCATTTCTCTGAGGAGACGAGCCAAACTATTGTAGTACTCCAACTTTAGATGGATCTCAGATATCTCAGATAAACAGACAGTTTGGCAGATGTCTTTAAGGAAAGTTTATATAAAACAGCTTGACAAGTAGCTTAATATTGGTGGATTTTATTGTGTAATAGAAAATGTATTTAATGTTTTCTGTATTTGTATAAATTGTTGTTGTACTTTTAAAATTTACTTTTATTGCGTAGTTTATCACCGAAAAATGCGTTCCAGCCCTATTCACTATGTACTGTATCTGTTATATTAATCAGGAATAAGGAATAAGGAAACAATGAATTGTGTATTGAAAGCGTTTAAACAAACAACCCAGTAGTACGTTGCTTTTCAGTGATGCCATATCGAAAAATTCTTATTATAATACACGCCGTTGATTACGAACAGTCACGCACTATTTTTTTAAGTCGAACAATAATTATTATTTTTGGAATATTGGCATCGTTTTATGAAATAACAAATAATTATTAAACAAATATTAGATCTTAGTATATCTCAATGAATATCCGTGAGTGTACTCCTATGTATTATAGTACAGCAGCCTGTTAGAGCACACGAGAGACTGAACTAACTAAAGAGTATATGGGTTAGGGTTTCGCTTACATCAACATGAAGTAACATGAAACTATGTAATAGGAATAGTTAAATCATTATTACAGGGTTAATACGTGTGCCAGAGTGAATGTGTGAGACATTTCGGGCGTCAGAGTGAATGGGTGAGTTGTATGAGTGTATAGTATGTATGATTGTGTGTTTGTACTTTTTCATTGTTTAATGTAAAAATTGCATTGACCTGTCACATATTAACAAATGTAATATGCATTTATATGACGATAAATATTTGTTTGTCATAAATAAAGAATATGTTCTGTTCTGTTATGTTCATCAACTTATGTCATTGTCAAGGGACGTGGACGATCTGGATGTCATTTTATGGGTTTATTCCTGAAACACCCACTTTCTAATTTTCATATTCCTGAAACCCCCACTTTTTAATTTTCAAATTCCTGAAACACCCACTTTTAATTTATGTAACCCATGGTTACGGACTATAGTCTGTTTTACCTATAGGACCATAAATTAATATTGATACGTGTGTATATATTTGTGACAATAGAAAATATATATAAATGTAAAATATTAAAAAAACTTTCTAATTTTCATATTCCTGAAACCCTGAAAAAAAAGAAGAAAACTATAATTAATTTATTAATGTTCAATTATAATATTGCCTGTTTTAATGTAAAAAAAGAAGATTTTTATAAGTTAACATTATAATATTAAATAAAATCCATTAAATTATCCAAAAAAAGATGATATAAATGTATAAAAAAACTTGTGTTGTTTTATTAAATCATCCTAAGAAACAGACTATAGCTATAATGGCCGTAGGAAGGTGTTAATTGGAAAAAGCAAAATTCCTGAAACAAAACACCCACTTTTTTTTTGTGGGTGTTTCAAGTGAAAAGTGGGGGTTTCAGGAAGACACCCATTTTATGAACCAGCGGTACTGATTGTTCAAAAGTTTGCAATTACTTTTGTTAATCTAGCTTTGTTCCCAGGTCACTGCTAATTAAATCGAGTGTTTTGCATAAATTGATGAAAAAGAATAAGGAATTATCCTCCTCAATTATCTAACACTGAGATAATAAAACTATAGCTTTAGTTATTTTTGCTACTTTTTGTTGATAAATGTATTCCAACGAAAATGCCTTAATAAATCCATAGATTAACTTATAACGTGAAAAGGCCGAACGTTTTCTAGGTCAACCTTTTTATAGTCAATAATTAAACAGAATAGAATATGAAGATATTTATAATTAAACAGAATAGAATATGAAGATATTTAGATATATGGTATTTCATATTGTATATAAAATCCTGGCTAAATTATATATTTATATTGATATTCGCAGGTATCTTTCAGTATCTTAAATCATCGATTGAATAGTAAATGAACTTTTTGTTAATGCAAACAAATTTAACCTGATATAATATTTATCCATATTCTGCAAACGTCCAAAGGTCAGCATTTGAAAACAAATAGCCCAAACAATAGCATTACCATACATTGTATGGATATCGAATGCATTTATTAATAATAACAATGTATTAATAATAACACTAGTGCTGTAGAATGTTAAATGTCAATTATAAGTTGCCATGTCCGCTGGCATTTTCCATTTACCAATATTCGTATTTCTATAAAGTACCTGAAATATTTATTTTACTATAAACAGTATGCAGATTAATCGTAACTTACCAAAAAGTCATATAAAACTGCATGTATGTATCTACCCGTTTCAATAGTATTAAATAATTCATAAATACCTGTTTTGTTTAATGTGCCGTAGCGAAAGCTCATATCCTATCAAATGATAATTTCCAACTATCGTTTATTCGTATTTATATTACCACTATTCGTAAACAAACCTTTGAATTTCTTATTAGCTTCTGAGCGACAATATTTGAAAATACGCAAGTGCCGGGCCCACATACTGCGCAAACTTAATAAACTCAATTTAAGTCTAAGAACAAATAATGAATGAAAGCTTATCAAATATTGAAAATGATTCAGTTCTTTTCATTCTAATATTAAAGCAGGGAAACTCTATGCTATTATACAATGATATAGAAACATAAATTCAAAATAAGGTTTTATTAGTTTGTCTTGCCTAAAACCAAGACTGATTTTACTACTTTTATTATTGTTACATTCAATTTATGTATATGTATGTATAGTGTTTAACGTCTCTTTTGACAATATTATAGTCTCTATCATCCAGACACACTCAAACTGACTGTAGTTTCTCTAAAAACATAATATAATCTTACAAAATGATGTTTAAAATTTAATGTTTAGCATTAATCGTGATCCGCTGACTATGTTTAGAGTAATTTTATTGCACAACATTGCGCGTAACGTCACGTATTTTTTGACGCCGTCGTAAATTTTGAGCATGGTTATCTCAGTTCTAATGATTTTCTAATTAAATGCCAGAAATATTAGGTAAAGTTATACATACACACTTGTTTTTTCTATGAAAACTCAAATTCATCGGTAACGGCATTTTGTTGACGTCATCCAATGACGTCGCTTGTTACAACGTTATGTGACGTCACGTACTATTCAGACGGTAAATCGTGCGTTTTACGGTCGCAAATATGAGGCGTTAGCCAATGGAATAACGCGTTACATTATAGTTGCATTAGATTCTGGAATACCACGCCGTAGACACATGGCATGATTCCACACACAGTCACGTTATACTGGCATGGGCCGACCAGTCCTATATTAAACTATGTTGTACGTCAAACAATGGAAATGCTATGGTACCAGGTTTATGAAGTATTTGGCCGGGGATTGCTACCTGCACGGCAAAAGCAGGCTGGTAAAATGTATTACTAAGCTCGGTTGTGTTCGCTCGTTTATTTACAGAACCAACTTGCAACAAAGTTCCCGAGGAAGTCTTCATAACAATAATATAGCACGTATATGTTGTGGCGAAAAAATGTATGTGCACCCGTTTAATAACTAGATTACCCGATGTAAATCGCCATAAGATGGAAATCGCCAGAATATATAGTTTTATGTGTCTGATGTTTTTCAAAAAGTTATGATTGTATTTGTAAATTTAGGATCTAATTTAAACACGTTAATTCGTACGTGTGGCAAGACAGTTTAAGGTAAGAAACTTAAAAAATATTAAATATGCTTCCAATCTTCCCTTCCAGCCATTGTATGTGTTAACACTGTATATATGTTGTACATACATTTTTTAAACCAAGACCAATAGCGCTATTCTAGAGGTTCTAGACGATGCTAAGTTAATGACATGCAATATGAATATTCTGCTTTAAACTGCACCATGTTGTTGCAAATTAAAAGAAAATAACAGACTATTTATCAGCAAAATAATGTGCTTGCAAACGTGCTGCTTTCCTTGAATGTGTTATTATTTTTACTTTGTTTACCTGTAACTGGACCCCACGTACCAAGTGTTTACAAACATGTTCACGCACTACGCCAGTGGCAAGCGATGAGCGTGCTTCTTATTTGACGCACCAACCAAAACAACGTTGATGAGCTTAGCAAATATATGCACTTTGAATATTAGAAGATTAAATTTCTCATAATATTGAGGTAATCAATGACAAAAAATGATATGACCAAACACGCATAAGTGGACATTATTTGATCTAACTGTGCAGCAGTTATATCACTGTAAGCGAGCGTCAACTTCTGCTACTTTTCTCTCTTGTTTGTGTCTCAAGGGATTCCCTTTCAGTATTTAAAAGTTTTCGAATTCACGACAAACAACCATAACTTTAGTAATAGATATCCCAAAATGGTAGTACAAATAATATCGTGTTTTGAAACCAACCTCGAACAAGTTTGAAAATTAGCAAGACAATTATACGTTTTACGCAGTGAATTCACATTAACGGCTTGCATTGTCAAAAACGGGTGAGTTCCTGCCGAAACACACACATTCATGTTTCTCAGTGCAGTTATAGTGCTATGGTTAATATTAAATTATTGAACGAATACAATTTTAATTTGTACGCAGCAGGCATTGTCTCACGAAAATGCATCAGACGACATTATTTATAACTGTGGTGTCCAAAATATCCAAGGATTGTGACATATGCCACGTACATCACTCATTGAAAATACTAGTATGTACGGCTCGTGAGGGAACACCTTCGATAGGGATCGAACCCATGCAAAAAAAGAGGAATTGAGCTAACGAGAGGAAAGAAACAATACAATATACAAATCAGAGTAAGCACAGCGTGATGTTATAATAAACATACACATTTTTTCTAGAAAAACAACAACAACAAAACAAACTATTAAGTGTAGTTGTTTTTTTTAAATGGGTTTTTATGCCATTTTCACCACATGTTAGGCCATATATGACGGTCGATTTGTTTGTGATAGAGGCAGACCACCCCACTTTTCCTATTATGTGTAGTACATACAAACGTTGAACAGAGAAAAAAGAGAAGGGTTTAACTGGTTTAATTTACAGCCAAGTCGTGTGATGTTCGAATGTTCAAGAACACTATCCGCCAACTAGAACATGAAACGCGGAAAACTGGAAATGTAATTCATACTACATGTAATTATCGAATATGATTCAACAGTAAATCTTTAATTGAAAGTAGATACTTTTTTTTCAGATATTGACTCAAATGTTTAAACACACTACTGTATCAACAACTTTCTCATTTCTTTGTGCGCGTCATAGCATTCGTTGAGTAAATACAGTCATTTAAAACTGCATAAAAGAAACCAATCAAATAAAACGTTGAAGTGAAATAGAGACATATTATTGTTAATTGAGATTACTAAACTGGATAAAAACGTACGTGCGCAAGCAAGTTGAACATATGATACTAATAAACACATGGGCCACACGCAAGCCTAAATGTCCTAAATGTTACACGACTCACATGCATGTCTTGCCTATGGCACGCATGCTCAGTTTGTCTTGAGATAGGTCAAGGTCACATGAAATATTGAGTGAAGTTGTAATAATAAGATCAACGTTGGCTGGAAAAAGATAGAATTATTAAAAGAAAAGTTGATGACAAGAAACATGAGAGGACAACAAGTCAACTGCCCTTGACAAATAGCTCAAGTTGATACGAGATATATCGTGTTTGCTATTGAGGTTTAACTTTCTAAGATCCCACTATGGACACTATTGCACGGATGCAGTTCAGTGTATAGTGTAAGGTTCAATGAATGCCAGATGTAAAGGAGATTGCTAAACCCTCACATTTAGAAACCTACACCTTCCATTCACAGAGTGATATACAAAAGATAAAAGCTTCAGTAAGAAATGATGGTTCCTCTTCTGATTTCGAGCAATGCTCATGTACATTTTGGTTATACAAAAGATAAAAGCTTCAGTAAGAAAGGATGGTTCCTCTTCTGATTTCGAGCAATGCTCATGTACATTTTGGAAACAAACGCTTGATATAAACCGGAAACAAATTATCGATGGAAAAGGTTATTTTTGCAACTACGACCTTGACCTTCTACCGAAATATCTCAAAATCGGCAGTTTCTCTTCTGATCATGAGCAATGCTCACGTATCATAGAATCTGAGTTATTATCCGTTTTAGCAATGCTGACCTTGGCTTTCAAACGACGTGTGTCGAAATAGATGGGTTCTTCTGCTCATCGTGGTAAAGTCTGAATATAACTAGGGTAATAATTCGGAAACGAATTACCGTTGAAGCTGTCTTTAGTAACCATGACATTGACCTTCAACTGACGTGTGTGAAATGCAATAGGTTTGTCTTCTCCACATTGACAATGCTCAAGTATGTTTGTTTGTTTGTTTGTATGGTGTTTGTTTGTATGGTGATTGTTTGTATGGTGTTTATTTGTATGGTGTTTGTTTGTAGTGTTTGTTTGTATGGTGTTTGTTTGTATGGTGTTTGTTGGGGGGTGTTCGTTGTATGGTGTTTGTTTGTATGGTGTTTGTTGGGGGGTGTTTATTTGTATGGTGTTTGTTTGTAGTGTTTGTTTGTATGGTGTTTGTTTGTATGGTGTTTGTTGGGGGGTGTTTGTTTGTATGGTGTTTGTTTGTATGGTGTTTGTTTGTAGTATTTATTTGTATGGTGTTTGTTTGTATGGTGTTTTACGTCATTTTCAACAATATGACGGTCGATTTTTTGTGGTGGAGGCAGACCACCGACTTTTCCTGGGTAGAACCAGTACTGTACACCTCCCAAAATCCGTAAGAATCGAAAACGATTGCTTGTATATAGCTATAGAGTTACGATTCGGAAACGAATTTGATTGGGGCAGATGAACATGCGGACAGACGAAGTGATTACTATATGATTGCGAGCGTTAATAATCACCCCAGATTTATGACAGCGACATAGTGGTGGTCTTACTTTTACAAACTTCAGACCCCATTAGTTATAAAAAAGATGTCTCCTTACTAGGCCAATTATCCTGCAAATAGTAAACCTGGAAATAACGCAGGTAGTATGGATTGGAACAAAATAATATAGTACTGACTCCATCAAGACAAGACTGAAGCTATCTTGGGGAAGCAATCGATTTTAATTATTAGGTATTCATTTTAATGTTGATCTTGACATGATAATAGATATTAACTATCATGGTAGAATATTAAAGATTCAGAATCTTAGTAAACTTTGGAAACGTAGACATGTAACTCCATGAGGCAAGATAACAGTGATTAAATCTATACTGACACCAACTCTTAACCATTTATTTATTTCAATTCCAAACCCAGGAGATTCTATTATCAAAAAAATCAATGACATGCTTTATGACTTTTTATGGGAAGGACCAGCTAAAATAAAATGTAGTATAATGATTAAACAATATAATGAGGGTGGACTGAAAATGATAAACCATATAAAGCATTTATAAATGGATTAAAGTCGACATGGATAAGAAGACTCTCTCTTAAAGATGGAGAATGGCAGCATGCAATAAAACATACTATAAAATTAAAAGATATTGTAAATCTTGGAAAACTCTATGCAACATCAGTTATAGAAAAAATGACAAACCCTTTTTGGAAAGACGTTTTTTTCAGCTTACACAATGATATTAGACTGTAACAAGCAACGTTTTACGCAAGCTTAAAATAGCTGCCGAGAGACAAGAAGTTAACATAATAACATATCAAGTCACTGATGTTAAAACAATAAATGTTGTCACAGAGACATAAACACGCCACGACCGGTTTTTCTTACATTCTTCCGATTTTTACCATCAGTTCTTCCTACCAAGCATTTTAAATCAATGTGGGCGACCCCTCGCTTCTTTCTGTTCAAAAACCTTGACATGCCTTACATATTGATTACAATTACCTTGTAATACGACGTGCTAGAAGTACACATCACCACAGAAATACAATTGTTCACGTGTGCGTCAGAGTGTACATTACAACACATATAAACTGTTCACTGTTACCATGTGTAAGTATAAGATTGCGTTATTAAAGTGAAAATTGTAAAGAAATAAAATAAACCAATGAAAATTAAAAAAGAAAAAGGAAAAAAAAAGGAATCAGCAGGCTTCAACCCTACCTTCCTGGGCACTAACACGGCGCCTCGACCAACTGCACTATTGAGGCTTCTGAATGTTTCGTCGTTAATATTCAATAATAGTAATGATTACATGCTACATTTTCAGTAGACTGGTTTACGAAAACGTCATTTCAGCAAGTGAAATGGTAACCTTACAACATTACAAAATATGTGTTTATACCATTCAAGTTTTTCAGACGAGTTCTAGGAATTCAAGTTGTACATCATGCGTATTGCCACTTACATGAGTCACAGTCTGCTAACCATAGACAGATATAAAAGCCATATAAGAGTCAGCTGCCTTCGGCAGCTGAATAATCCAACAGAGGAAATATCATTCTCATCCATCTCACTGTTTTTAAACCATAATACATGTATTCTAATTGACATGGGCATGGTATATTTTATAAGCAATGGTATGACAAAGGAGTTATTTTAATCAATGAATTAATTAAGGAAACAGGAGATTACTATACTCGTGAAGAATTTAATAAACTGTATAATCTGAAAGTTAATTTTATACAGTTTAATGGCATAATTGCTGCTACAAAATCTTTCGCAAATAAATTTAACATTAATAAAATACAAAAAAGTTAATATATCCGGTATTAAATACCATTTAACATTTATGTATTTATAACAAATAAAAAAGGATCTCAAAACCTTTATAATATCCTCAACCAAAACCCCAGTAAACCAACTTCAAAGACAAAATGGGAAGAAATGTACACTATAGAGGAGGACACTTGGAAGAAATATATACAGCACCATTCAAATGCACAAAAAAAAACACTATTACAATGGTTTCAAATACGAATTAACCATAGAATTCTCCCAAGAAGAAGATTTGTACATAAGATTAATATCGCAGACAGTCCTACTTGTAGATATTGCGATCACGAAGTAACCTTAACCCATGTCCCGAAACACAGTCACTTCTTCACAAACTTAAAATTTGGCTGTCTTCAAAAAACATTAAAATAACACTTGTAGAGGAATCATTTATATTTAATATTGGAAATAAATTATCTAAAACAGAACTACATATAATACTTGAAACTAAATACTACATATTTTCGGCCAAGCGTTTGGAAAGTCCATTAAGCATAGAAGCCTTCAAGAATATAATTAAGAAATCATACGCCTGTCTTGAATGCATTTTTGTAGGTAATAATAAAAAAAATGCATTTGAAAAACCTGTAAATGTTATTAAATAAACGTTTAAGGAGATATCTGCATAAGAAAAAATTACAGTTGTCAATTAAGGCACCTGGCCGTTAAAGTACAATGTAATTAAGAAATTATACAGGTACCCTCACACAGAGATTAGTGAACATGGTCCTAGGTGGAGAGAATACGTTGTGGTTTTTTTCCTGTTTTTTTTTTTTTTCGTATTTTTTCGTATTTTTTTTTAATTTCTTCAGTTTCTTTAAGGACAACAGCTACAATGACTTGGTATTGATATAAAACATTACTACATGCAGTAGGTTTATATTGATCCATATTGATATAAATTATGCTCCATCTTATATTACATTGATATGTTACATGTTTACTTGTAAGGTGAGGCAAGGGGTGGCCCTCCCCGACCTTTGTACCACCTAAGACGAGGAGATTAAATGGGTCATTTTAAACAACAAAAAAACAAAAAAATAACTAAATAATTATTGTTTAAATACATATTACGGAACAACCTATTACGTTTACTAGTATAATTAGCAGTGCCAAGGTGGTGACGGATCATTTGTTCGATCATCAGAGGTCTCTATAGAAAGGCTGGTAGAACTACGTCGAACGGTTATGGGACAATGTCATATGTACTGTGGTCGCTATTTACGTGCGTAGACTTTTAAATTGTATAATTACCCACAATTAAAAATTTAGCTTTTGTCACATTTTGGACAACGAAGGTCGTCAGATAATGTTATAGTGTTATCGTATGGAATATTAAGGTCATAAGGTGGAAGCACTTATACATTGAGTGGTTCGAGCTCTGGTACGTACCAATTCATCACACGTCCTTCAAGACAGAAGTGCTCTCACTCTAGCTAGTAATTAAAATAGGGAACATTTTATGGCGATTTACCACAGGTAATCTCAATATTAGGTATTTGGTATTACAAAAAATATATCGATTATCGACAGAGGTTAATTAGAAGAACGCTTAACCGCTTCGATTAGCTGCATACATTTGACATACATCTACCAGGCAAAAAAATGGGTGTTCCACAAAATGAAAAAAAAAATATATAATGAAAGGCAATTAAATAATAATTATGAACAATACATAACTAGATTGGTATACAAAAAATTTGATCTCGACACTGGAGTGAAAAGAAAAACGTATCACACAATTTAATCGCATATAGTCTCTTGAAATTCTATTAGAATGGCATAGTTAAAAGCATGTGTAATGTTTTATTGTATATACTATTGTACTATGACGAGACTTTAATAAACTATAAAACTGTCAATTAAACGAGTAAATATGCCGACAAAGTCGTGTGGCATTGAACAAATTTGTATGTAGTTTCTTTGTATTTGTCATGAAATTTGCAACTTCTCGTTCCCTGCCTCAGTTCGTCTGTTTTTTTAGCCCTCTAATTTGTTATACAAATTGTCACTTCGGTGCTTATAATCTCGATACTGGAGTTGAGAAATCATTAACGCATTGGTTTAATCACTGTTATAATACGAGGGTGCTTCAAAAAGTTCTGTCACTAGGCATATATCCTTTGAACTGGATATTACACTGAGATAAAGTAGTGTATTTATAGTACTACCGGAATTCCACAACAAAAATGAAATATTTCCGGTTATTTCTACCCCTGAATTATCTCCCCCTACCACACCTTTTGGATACTGGATCTCTGAAAATGTCCTTGTTACAAAACGTTGTAAACATTATTTGAATAATTAACAATTAACATACCTGAAAAAAACTCAGGACGAAAATGCCTCAGTATGTATAAATGATTTGTATTAAATGTTCCATAACTTTCGTCACACAACATATACTCGGTAAAAAAAGTTTTGGACCAGGGTATATAAAGTCATATAAAAATATAACTAGTGGACAGAATTTAATTATCTTTTTTTAGTAACCAAGGTCTACCCTACCCGGTTAATTTGGTACCAGAAACATTAAATTCCAAACGAGATTAGATTTTTTTAAAATATCGCGAACACAAAAAGGGTCTGTAAAAAATGTTGCAAAGTCCATATAAACAATAACAGTTACAGACATTCGAGTAACCAATAAAAAGATTATTATTTTTTTTGCAAACTTTCATCGTTAACGATAATTATTGTTGATTGTTGATCTATTGTGAATTATCAACTGAGATGTCGAACGTCATGGTTGAGCGATCATTGTACGGGTTCGAACACTGCCATGGTCCAAAACTTTTTTACAGAGTATATAAAGCATTCATTTTACCATCAATGGAATGGTATTGAAACTCTCTTTCATTTGGTACCAAACATCAACACTCACAACGAGCACATAATTGTTAAAACGCGTTAGTGACAGAACTTATTGAATGACCCTCGTATTTAATTAAGTTTGATGATTAATATTTGCTTTTTATTTGTTTTTTCAAATTTGAGACTGCTCGCTTCGTTTTTGTTTGTTTTGTTTTTGTTAATTTAGCTCTGAGCGTCTCCGTGGCCGAGTGGTTAACGATGCTGCGTTGTAAACCGTCTCGCCTCTCGTCGCTGCGGGTTCGAATTCCACTGAGCTCGACTTGTAAGTGAGGATAGCTGGAGGTGTACAGTACTGGTTCTACCCAGGAAAAGTGGGAAGTCTGCTTCCACCACAAAAAAATCGACCGTCATATATAACCTTAAATGTGATGAAAATGACGAAGAACACCATACAAACAAACTAACAATTTAGCTCTGATATCGAGCAAATGGCAGACAATAAATAAAACGAAATGAAACTGAAAAACTGCGCTGAGAGGATGTCTGTAAAGCTGACACGTTATGTCGATTCGTACTTGAATCGGTATAAGAGTAAACAATGAAACAGCATAAATGTGCCTTAAGTGACCACAGTCCAGTACATGTACACTATTAAACGCTACGTTTGTTCTTGAATTACTTATCAGTATTTACCTACCTAGCCATGTCAATTAAGTGTTGATTTGTAGATAAAACCACCTACGAACGTAGGTGAATCGGGATCAATCGATCCTTTATGTATATTCATGTTTCAACAGGGTGGGCCAAAGTTCTTGCTCTGTGATCTAGACTACGCTAAAGGGTTTGATCTGATAACCACACGGTTGTAGTGTACGTCATCTTGGATCAAAGGCGGTAGATAATTGAATAGTTGTTTACAAATAATTAGGTATTTTGGAGCCACCCCCTTTAATATGCTGGAGTAGTACAATCCAGTACACAGACTACCGCGGATAACGTTCAAAGAATGAATGAATAAATGAATGGTGTTTTACGGCACGTCGACACATAAATAGGTCATATTGTGCGCAAAAACTGATGAAAGATGAAGAAATGGAGTAGTAATTAAATATTAATGTATATATATAAAGATAAAACTATTTACAAATAAGGGATGATATAGTAGTAATATAAACTATACATGAAAATAAAAAAAAGTAAAAAAAAGAGGTACATATATACCCCATTTGGAGGTGTGAGTGGAAAACTAGTGTAACTATATATAAATAAAGAACATGATACAATAGTTTTACACTAAGCCCTCGATTTTAGTTATTTTAAGCACTCCAAACGTTATTTGTGCATTATTTTGTTTTAATATTTTCTCAACTCATGGTTCTCGTTTTCTTTATAAAAGTAATCAAACTAAATCATATGTCCCATTACTAGTTTTACTGGGGCTTAAAGGTGCATAAGGCAATCTTGTAGTATTTATCAAGCATTACTATTAAAAACCTCTTAATGATTAATCCGGTATCCTTTTGACGTTAAAACTGATTGCATGTGATTGAAAATAATACAAATTTCGCCTTTTCCTTCGTTATTTCACCCGTGGTCGAGGGGTTAAAGACGTTACGTTGTAAACCGTATCGCCTCTCATCGCTGCGGTTTCGAATCCCACTGGGAGATCAACTCGTGAGAAAGTGTCGATTCTTACGGATGACGGGAAGTATACCGTACTGGTTCTACCCAGGAATAAGTGGGTGGGCTACCTCCACCACAAAAAAATCGACCGTCATAGCCTAAAATGACGTTAAACACCAATCAAATCAAATCGATATTTTACCATCGGTTAATTTTTACCATACTTTTTAAGAGTTAACTGTTTCATTGTTCTTGCCCACAATATGACCTATTTGTGTCGACGTGCTGTAAAACACCATTCATTCGTTCGTTCGTTTCGTTCGTTCCTTCGAATGTTCGTTCCTTCGGTCGGTCGGTCGGTCGGTCGGTCGGTCGGTCGTTCATTTCCGGACTACTGTTCTAAGTTTGAATAATCAAAGCAAACTGTTTTTGTTTGAACGAATGAATGAATGAATGAATGAATGAATGAATGAATGAATGAATGGATGGATGGATGGATGGATGAATGAATGAATGAATGAATGAATGAATGAATGAATGAATGAATGAATGAATGAATGAATGAATGAATGAATGAATGAATGAATGAATGAATGAATGAATGAATGAATGAATGTCCTCCTCTCACAATGGACAGACTACCTGTGAAAATTCATGCGCGTGGGTCATCCTCTCACCATGGACAGACAACCTGTGAAATTTCATGCGCGTGGGTCATCCTCTCACCAGGGACAGAGTACCTGTGAAATTTCATGCGCGTGGGTCATCCTCTCACAATGGACAAACTACCTGTGAAATTTCATGGGCGTGGGTCATCCTCTCACAATGAACAGCCTACCTGTGAAATTTCATGCGCGTGGGTCATCCTCTCACCATGGACAGACTAACTGTGAAATTTCATGCGCGTGGGTCATCCTCTCACCAGGGATAGAGTACCTGTGACATTTCATGCGCGTGTGTCATCCTCTCACCAGGGACAGAGTACCTGTGAAATTTCATGCGCGTGGGTTATCCTCTCACAATGGACAGACTACCTGTGAAACTTCATGCGCGTGGGTCATCCTCTCACAATGGACAAACTACCTGTGAAATTTCATGCGCGTGGGTCATCCTCTCACCAGGGACAGAGTACCTGTGAAATTTCATGCGCGTGGGTCATCCTCTCACAATGGACAGACTACCTGTGACATTTCATGCGCGTGGGTCATCCTCTCACAATGGACAGACTACCTGTGAAATTTCATGCGCGTGGGTCATCCTCTCACAATGGACAGACTACCTGTGAAATTTCATGCGCGTGGGTCATCCTCTCACAATGGACAAACTACCTGTGAAATTTCATGCGCGTGGGTCATCCTCTCACAATGGACAGACTACCTGTGAAATTTCATGCGCGTGCGTCATCCTCTCACTATGGACAGACTAACTGTGAAATTTCATGCGCGTGGGTCATCCTCTCACTAGGGACAGACTAGACTACCTGTAGAGATTCATGAGTGTGGTTATAAGTCTTGAAGAGTTATAGAGCGGATAAGGTTGCGGACGGGTGGACGGACGGACAGACTGAATCCAGTTTACCCTGCCTAAATTTCGTTTTGCTGGAGTATAATAATTACCAATAATGCTTGCGGATAATAGTATATCGGGGCATATATGCCCGTCGTTGACAAGGTTAAGTTCCATGTGAAACCATTTTCAAAGGGAAATAATTTTTAAAAAAAGTCAATCAGATAGTTATGGGCCTTTATAAGATGCATTCATTAGGTCATGTTGAATTGAATTGGGTTTTATTGCGCACCAACACATGAAAGGTTATATGGAGCCTAACAGGAATGAACATACCAGGCTCATCATCCATTTACATCAAGGTAAATATGGAGAATGGGCCTAGAACCTTCTAACCTGCAGTACAGCAGAGTTGCTGCAAATTCTATAGTAAACACTCCATTTACGATGGAGCCACGTGTCCACGTTTGCATACGCGGTGTCATGATGACACTGAATGAGCATGATAAAAAATTACAAAATGAACATGAAGGGGTGGGTGGTCTTACCCATATGCCTCTAGCGGGATTTGCAGAGATTGTATTCTACCCCGGCAACCACACGGGGCAGGTCATGTTGAAGATGGCCTGCGTGCAAAGTTTCATTGTTGTACACCTAATACTTTGAAAGTCATTAGCCACAATCACTTCTAAAAGCCAAGGTCAGGTTAAATCTTTTTTTAAAGGGGAATAATTGAAGGAAAGATGAACCAGCGAGTTATGGGCCTTTATTAGATGTATTCATGCTGAAGATGCAAGCTTGTTGTAGACCTTATACTTAGAAAGTTATTAGGCACAATCAGTTGTCAGGTAAAAGTTAACGAACGGACGGACGGACGACGCCACAACATAATACGTCCCTAGAGGGGTATAATTGAATTGAATTGGGGTTTTAAGGCGCACCAACACATGAAATGTTATATGGCGCCTAACAGGAATGAACATGCCAGGCTCATCCTCCATGTACATCGAGATAAAATATGGAGAACGGGCCTAGAACCTTTTCACCCTGAACTGCAGAGTTGCTGCAAATTATATTGTACATTTACGCTGGAGCCACGTTATATAGTTTTTTCTGCCACTGCTCTAGTGATATGAGCGAGATGGCACCTGAAACAACGCAGGGGTCATAATGAAGAGATTTAATGAGCATGAACAAAAAATGATAAACTGAACATGAACTCTGCCTTCCCCTCCAACGGGATCTGCAGTGGCCCTATTCTTTGAGATATATTGTGATTATGGGGTTTCTGACCCAAAGCTCTCGTTTTTACTCGAGTTTGTGCCAGAAACTCCCATAATCACAATATATAAAAACTCATACCACAAGGTGCTGAAATAAGCTGGGTTAGAGTTATATTCTGAGATTTTTTAATAAAAGTTGATTTGTTACTAAATTTACACACAAATCAACGAATAAACACGAAATCAATAAAATCATAGAAAATCATATAATTTGATTTTCCGACCTTGAATACATAGGTGGTGGATTATACTCAAACACATTACTAAAACAATTCGTCACACACTTTTTAGACTTTTTTGTAAGGTTGCCATTGCTTCCTTTTTTCCCTGCTCCACTAGTTCTTTTTTTTGAACTTTACTTATTTCAGCTTCCTTTTGTTTGGTGTCTTATTTCAAACTATAATATTTATCCAACTCATCCAACATCAACTTAAACTCTTGCTCAGATATCTGTGCGTCACTCAATGCTTTTGCTTTTTGCTGCAAATTCTATCGTAGAAACTCCATTTACGCTGGAGCCACGTCATTGTTTTTCTGCCACTGCTCTTTTGATGCGAGCGAGATAGCACCTGAAACAATGCAGGGATCATGATGAAGACCTTTAATGAACATGAACAAAAAATGATAAAATGAACATGAATTTGGGGGGATTCTACCCCTCTGCCTACCCCTCCAAAGGGATCTGCAGTGGCCCTATTCTTTGCCCCGTGACCAAACGGGAGCCCCCGGAAACCACACGGGGCACACAAAATGAATTATGAGTTCGTAACTCTTAATTCGACGCTCCAGTTTTGGGGTTTGGCCTGGCTGGTTAAAGCCGTTAATAGTGTGTCCATAGAGTCAGGGTTCTCAAAACATGTAAGTTATTAATATACCTCGCCGTCAGTAGGTTCAGAAACGTTGTACCATTTAGCTGTTGTTGGCGGGATAGCTACTTTAAATAATGCAAAGGCCATAACTTTGCTATCAAGTTTGTTTGGTGTTTAACTTTTCTGCACAATTTAGGCAATGTATGGCGGTCGATATTTAGTGGTGGAGGCAGACCACCCATTTATTCCTGGGTATAACCAGCACTGCATACCTCCTGCCATCCGTAAGAAGAGACATTTTCTCACTAACAAGCTAATTTCTAGTCAGACATGGCCAGTTTTTCATATTACCACTCTTTCTTCTATGACCTAAATATCTTCAATAAATTATTTAAAAACATGGGGGGCGGGCGGAGCGGGACGGGGTGTGGTGGAGGGGTGTAAATAAGATATGGCTGATCTTCAAACTTGTCGAAGCTTTTATTGAAATTAACATTCTGAACAAATTTTGTAACAAGAGGCCCAAGAGGGCCTGTAGACGCTCTACTTGTATGATGTGATTCAAAAACATAAACATGATAGAGGCCAACCCAAGAAACATGTTTCCTATATATATCTCTATGTAAACTTTGGGTTATCGTGGCGGCCATATTGAATATTTCACGACAACGAAAAACACAAACTTGATAGAGGCCAACAACAGGAACATGTATATGATATTTAACTATAATGAAATAAGTGGTAATATGTCGTTTGATAAATGTCCTTAAATTTGACCTAAGTTTAGCCATGGTGGCCATCTGGATGACTGGAGGAACCAAAGACGCAAACCCGAAGATCATTGTGATTAAGTTTCATCAAAATCCTTCAAGCAGTTTCAGAGAAGATGCCATTTTTAACGTTTTCCTATGTAACTCTATGTAAATTTTGGGTCGCATTTTGATTATTCAACGATAACGAAAAACACAAAATTAATAGAGGCCAACCCAAGGAACATGTATATGATATTTAAGTAGAATGGAATAAGTGGTTTCGGAGATGTCGTTTGAAATTTCCTTAAATTGGACCTTAGGTTTTGGCAATGGCGGCCATCTTGGATGACTGGCGGCTGCGAAAAACACAAATCTGAGAGGGACTATCCCAAATATCATTTTGCTTAAGTTTCATCAATATCTTTCAGGCGGTTTCAGAGAAGATGTAATTTTTAACCTCTTTCTATATAACTCTATGTAAACTTTGTGTCGCCGTGCAGGCGGCCATTTTGATTATTTGACGATAACGAAAAACACAAACTTGATAGAGGCCAACCCAAGGAACATGTATATGATATTTCACAAGAATGGAATAAGTGGTTTCGGAGATGTCGTTTGAAATTTCCTTAAATTTGACTTAGTTTTAGCTATGGCGGCCATCTTGGATGACTGGCAGCCGTGAAAAACAAAAATCTGAGAGGGACTATCCCAAATATCATTTTGCTTAAGTTTCATCAAAATCTTTCAGTCGGTTTCAGAGAATATGTAATTTTTAACATTTTCCTATATAACTCTTATGTAAACTTTGGGTCGCCGTGGCGGCCATTTTGATTATTTGACGATAACGAAAGACACAAGCTTGATAGAGGCTAACCCAAGGAACATGTATATGATATTTCACAAGAATGGAATAAGTGGTTTCGGAGATGTCGTTTGAAATTTCCTTAAATTTGACCTAGTTTTAGCCATGGCGGCCATCTTGGATGACTGGCGGCCGCGAAAAAACAAAAAATCTGAGAGACACTATCCCAAATATCATTTTGCTTAAGTTTCATCAAAATCCTTCAAGCAGTATTAGATGTATTAGTATTAGATGTCATTTTATTAGTATTACATGTCATTTTTATCCTTTTCTTACATAACTCTATGTAAACGTTGAGTCGCCGTGGCGGCCATTTTGATTATTCGACGATAACGAAAAACACAAACCTGATAGAGGCCAACCCAAGGAACATGTATATGATATTTCAGTAGAATGGAATAAGTGGTTTCGGAGGAGATGTCGTTTGAAATTTCCTTAAAGTTGACCTAGTTTTAGCCATGGTGGCCATCTTGGATGACTGGCGGCCGCGAAAAACACAAATCTGAGAGGGGCCCTCCCAAGTAACATTGTGATGAAGTTTCATCAAAATCCTTCAAGCGGTTTCAGAGGAGATGTCGATTTTATAATATTGCTAACAGACAGACAGACGGACGACGGACGATAAGTGATCGAATTAGCCCTCCTGGCCTTTGGCCAGTAGAGCTAATAATCAGATGAAACAAGAGCATCAAGAATTGCAGGGCAATCCATTGTCCCCCACTGGCCCAGAAAAACATTTTCCAGATATTTTCCATGATGGAGGTCAAAGATCAAAGTCAAGGTCACAATGACCCTCTTTTGGTACCCGACACACCGCTATCCCAAGATGCATTTGGTGTCTCTAAGTGTTATAGTATTGAAAATACGGTCCGGACAAGCATTTTCTATGACAGAGTTCACAGGTCAAGGTCACAGTGACCTTATTTTGGTACGCGACACACTGCTATCCAAAGATGTATCCACATCCCAAGTTTGGTATCTCTAAGTGTTATAGTATTGAAAAAAACATTGGACAAGCATTTTCTATGCAGGTCAAGGTCACAATGACCTTATTTTGGTAGTTTGGTACGCGACACACCACTATCCCAAAATGTATCCACATACCAAGTTTGGTATCTCAGTCTTATAGTATTGAAAATATGGCCCGGACAAGCATTTTCGGAACATTTTCTATGACAGAGGTTTTTCAAGTTTGGTATCTCTAAGTGTTACAGTATTGAAAATACGGTCCGGACAAGCATTTTCTATGACAGAGGTCACAGGTCAAGGTCAATGTGACCTTTTTTTGGTACGCGACACATCTCTATGCCAAGATGTATCCACATACCAAGTTTGGTATCTCAAAGTCTTATAGTATTGAAAATATGGCCCGGACAAGCATTTCGGAAGGACGGACGGACGGACGGACAGGGTGCAAACCTATAGTCCCCCACCCTGGGACCAGTGGAGGACTTAAAAAAAGCACTAGCAATAGATTAACAAACAAACTATAGCATTTTTCAATAAATCAAGGGCCATAACTCAGGGCCCTGTTTTATTAAACATCTTACGATGTCTTAAATTTTTCAAATCGTTCATTTTTTTCACCTAAGCATTCAATGTAGACAATTACGAGGGGCGTTCATTATATAATGCAACTATGGTCCTAAAATTTAATTATGGTCCATTGCTGTAGTTGTTGATACTGATTAACTTAAAATAAACTTTCCCCCATTAATTTATCAAGTTTCAGATACTTCAATCCAATAAAAAATGTGTTTTGACGGGAATTTTTTAAGACATGTAAATGATACTGAACACGCCAAAAACGGAAAAAAACTATTTTGACTAAAAATCTAATTTCGGCGGCAAATATGGACTTTTTTGCCTAAACCACAAACGTTTATATCTTCCATATGAAAATATTAGTAGTTTTTATTTGTAATGTGTTTATTTTTGAGTTTATTGCTCCTTAAATGTTGTCAGTGCCACAAAATTTAGCTTACATTTTATGCTTAAAAAGCGAAGACCAAATTCAGGCTTTAATATTTTTGGAGCGTGGTAACTAAAATTGTTGATTTTATATTAAATCTTTAGAGTATCCCTTCAATTCGTTATCCATATATTTAAAACCATTTTCCGTCATATCTTCAAACTGATTTTGACTACCGGTATTATTTTTATTGAAATTTGATATTTTCAGGACTTTTATATTTCCAAGAAAACGGCATTTCTTGCCTTGGACTATATCGATTTTTTGTATTGAAAACATCGTTTACGTAATATTTACACATACTTCTAGTTACAACAAAAGTTTGAATAAATTACTTTGCTGCAAAATGCATTTTTTTAGAATCCAACATTACGACCTATGCAAATTCATTAACATTTTCTGCAGCTTTTTATTAAGGCAGTGTATATGAATAGGTCCCAACTAAACAGTCGTCATAGACTTATATATTCATTGATTTTAATAAAATTTTCAGAAAATGTCACTAAAGGTTCATTCTATAAGATCATTTTAAAATTTCGCGTGTAAACCTCACACAAGGTGAATACGACGGCTAGTTGCATTATATAATGAACGCTCCTCGTATCTGTGCCCATAGTGCAGAAATATCACATGTATAAGAAAATGAAATGAAATTACGTTTATTTGAACTTATAGTGAAGCATTTAAGAAATTAATTTACGATCAAAATGTCGTAAGTTGTTTCATAAAACGGGCCCTGGTGTTTATGTTCCGACAAAGGTGGTTTTGGCACTTGTCTGAGCTTTCATCAATGTTAAGACTATGGTCATTTTAGCAAAGATCGTATACAAATTGTAGGTTGTAGTGTTGACAAGTCAGATTATACAATTTTTTTATTATTAAATCTTGGGCATTAATCTAGTGTTTATTTTCTGTAATTGATGTTTTTCAACCTTGTCATAGATTTCTTCCATTAGATTCTGGTTAAGTGTAGTAAAGATGGGATGTAAAATAAAGGTACTAGAGTGTTGACCGTTGAATGCAACATGTAGTATTTCTCACTGAATCAAGGGCCAAAACTCCGATGTTTATTATCCGATATTAGTGATTTTCGAACTCGTCCGACCTTTCATTGAAATACTCTGATCAAGTTGAGTTAAGATCTGATGCAAAATGAAGGCGCTGGAGTGTTGACAATGCAAAATATAGAATTTTTCATTAAATCAAGGGCCACAACTCTGATGTTTATGATCCAATATTGCTGGCTGTCGACCTCGTCCGAGCTTTCATTGTTATTAAGACTCTGGTAAAGATTGGTAAAGATCAAAATCTCAACAATATAACAGACAACGAACAGACAGAGGGACTGACAACACACCATAAATTATACTCTGGCAAGATGACCATTATCTTATTTCAACTCATGACTACAAGAGAACACTGTCGTAATATGACTGAAAGATTGCTAAAAGCGAGGTCAAATCCCACACATACAAAAGTCTGGCCAATAAGAAGCTATTACAGAACAGCAATACATAAGGTACGGTACCTTCGTTAGGTAAGAATAAACACAATTCTGCTGCAGCATTCACATTTTAATGATTTGACAGATAAAAAATAAATATAAATATGCCAATTATAAAATAAACATAGAAGATATAAACTGTATATAGCACATTTTAACAGGCACAAACGTTGCCTCAGTGTTACATGTACAACGTATACCTTTGGAGAACTGTGGTAAACTTTGTATTGTTTGCAATTGAATTGAATTGGGGTTTTAAGGTGCACCAACACATGAAAAGGTTATATGGCGCCTAACAGGCATGAACATGCCAGGCTCATCCTCCATGTACATACAGATAAAATATGGAGAACAGGCCTAGAACGTTCTCACCCTGAACTGCAGAGTTGCTGCAAATTCTATTGTAGACACTCCATTTACGCTGGAGTCACGTTATAGTTTTTCTGCCACTGCTCTAGTGATACAAGCGAGATGGCACCTGAATCAATGCAGGGGTCATGATGAAGACCTTTAATGAGCATGAACATGATGAAGACCTTTAACGAGTATGAACAAAAAATGATAAAATGATAAAATGAATTTGGGGGGGGGGGGGGGGGGGGGTATGTTAGGTCCACTCAGTATCTTAACTGAAATGCCATTGGGTACATCAGCTTATTCTGGTGGTGGGAAGTGGTCACTTAAAGGGCCACATGGCAGTCTTAAAGTCTTTACCAAGCATTACAACTGGACTCTTGATTTATTTATCCAGAATAACTTTGACTTTACATCTGCTTGCATATATTTAATTACTTCTACCATAGGCTTGAATACAGTATTCGTGAAATGTAATCAACAGTTAGTAATATGCAAACACTGTTTGCTTTATACTATTCTTACAATTAGTATTAATGACAAATGCGATTTATGTAGAAAAACTAACAGGACACCGCAAGTTTTTAAAAAATCCACATTGCCATGTGTCCCTTTAAAACTGACAGAAAACGCCTCAACAAAATGAACGATTGTATGTGCTATCTTATGTTATGCACCAAGGCAAATTTCAGCTCCGGTTCCACCAACATTTACTTAGCTCTACTTAGCGTCTTAAAAACTTAAAAACTTAAAATCCTTAAGTGTTTAAGTAAAGTACGTGAAACGTGTTCCACCAACGTATATTCGATACTTAAATAATTTTTAAGTATACTACCTTAAATACTTAACAATTTCTAAAGTCGGCGTTGGAGGTGACTTACCGAGATACTTAAAAACTTAAACACGTATAAAAGAATGTCAGACTAGTCTAATGATATTAGAATTATTCGATTTCGTTTAAAATAAATCTTTATAATTGTCCCAGCATACTTAACGATTTACTCACATAAGTTTTTAAGTATTGTCAACTTAAATGTTGGTGGAACACAATTTCGCTAAGAATTCCTTAAATACTTAGGTTATTATTTTGATAAGTTTTTAAGTAATCTTAACAAAATGTTGGTGGAACTTTAAGCACCAACTTTAAGTACCTTACTGAAACTCACCAACACTTTTAAGTTTCTATGAACCTTGAGAAACACAAATCCAGTTTAATATTAGTATTTGGCAAATTGACTTGGACCACTGATAGAATCAGAGGAGAAGTAAACATGTTTAAGTTGATGACATCCAAACTGTACGTGACTTATCAGTAACCAGTAAAGGTATATCAAACAAAATACTCGACCAATGACAACATATTCACAATGCATACATGTATCGTTTACTATAAGGCTCTTACTAGAAAAACAGTAATGCCATCTCGATTCACTACTGAGCACTTTAAAAAAACAAGTTACACATACATTTAACACACAGAACATTAATGCAGAATACATCCGTTTAATACATAAGCTTTTCATGCAAAAAATATGACCTTTGAACCTCCGGTGCATACAGTTTTACCTTGGAGCTCAAAATATAACCTTGACTTTTGAGGTAGGGACTGTATTTCTTACTGTATATTTTTATAAAGTTATATGAAATTTCAAAGTTACAAGTGTGAACAAAATCCCATCTACAGACAATTGGATGGACAGAATGGTGATCTACAGAGAGATGGATGGACAGACAGACCGCAAAATTCTCTAGACATCAAAGGGGAATTGCAACCTTTTTTCATATCACTGTTGAATATTGACTAGACCAAAAAAAAAGTCAATTTTAGTAAATGTTCGAGCTTTATACATCCCAATTTAAATCCATGCCGATTATATTTTTCTACATGCTTTAAGACAGTACATACATTAAAACCAAGTCTGAAGAACCTTGCTACTACATATGGAGTATCGATGCCACTTGCTACTACATTATATCCATATGGACTATCGATGACAAAGAAGAATTTCAATGTCCGCACTCTTCATTCTCAGATACAGTACAAGGTATAGGATGATACAGTTCTGGTAGCATCAACACTAGTATTCATTATAACACAGTCTAGCTATCTTGACCAGAAGTGAGAAGCTTCAAAGCCTTTGTTAGATTGTCTATGGCAGTTTTTGCATCTTCATACTGCAACGCGCTGCTTGCGTATTTACAATATTTCATCGCTTTTTGGTATTCTGAAGGGCCCAACTTGGCGTCAGCTGAAAATACAGTAACAGGGTTTTAATGACAAATAAAATAGGCTGGTTGGTAGGTTGACTGGTGATTAACATCATTTGCAGCACATTTTAGGCTATATATAATGGTAAACTTTGTTTATGGTGGAGGCAGTCCACCACCCTTTTCCGGAGTAGAACCAGCACTGTATACATCCAGCCAGCCGTAAGAATCGACACTTTCCCACATACAAGTCGAGCTCCAAGTGGGATTGGGAACTCGCGGCAATGGAAGGTTTTCAAACGCAGCATCTTTGCCATTCCGGCCACAGACGCGCTTCAATAAAATAGGTTTATGAGTAAAACTACACTGTGGTAACTTTATGATTTATACACGCACAGTTTTAATGAAGAAAAGCAGCGACTTGTCTCCCTTAATAAGCCTCTTTATTATATATTTTCAAGTGAAATAGTGGATTTTATGATTAAAATAAAACCTTATATTTTCATTGTTTATATTTTCACTGTGAAAATATAATCAATGACGTCAGGCAACTATTGACTTGTTGGCGTTATTGACGTCATTGTTGTTGCGCGTCACTTTTATCTTCTTTTTATTAGATCTAAGACAATTTCTAAGGTTGTTAGTATATAATAAAAAGAATATTTGTTGTTTTATCGTGAATATAGGTTTTATTTTTATCTCGAAGTGAGGAAACTCAAATATTTCCACTCGTGCTAAAGCACTCGTAAAAATATGTTTTCTCACTTCTCGATGAAAATAAATCCTATATACACTCCAACAAATATCCTCTATAAATTTAATACTTGATCAATCCATTTGGTTGGTTTAACCTTATTTCATTTCCAATCATTATACAAACACTACAAATGTACACCATACAAAATGTAAACCATTTGGTTCAACTCTATTTTTTTGTAGTTAAACCTTCTCTTATTCAGTGATGTAAAAAAAAGTGATTCACATCCAGTATTGGATATATAGAGAGGTGACTGTAATTGGAATTGCTACGAGAATTTGTCGTCACAGTAAAATTCTCATGGGAGGCACATTTCTTTTTATCAGTGAAGGGTGGTGAAAAACCAGGTGGTAGTGTGTGCGTGTGTAATTCTAAAAAACATAGTCCGTCTACCATATGTGTTGATTGAAAAATCCTTTAATAGCACGGCCTTATGTCTGGCCTTTTGTTGTGCATTGATTGAAGGTGGATACCTTGATTTAAAGTTTCATCCAAAAGACTGATAATTTGATAATTTACTGGCTGGAATTGAACCCGAGATTCCTGTGTAGCTAATATGTGACGTTATCCATTACACCATGGTGGCCAACTATTAGGAGGGCATGCTCAAGTGTAATCAACGGCCATAACTCTTGCGTCTATTTTTTTATGATATCAATGGTTTTCAAACCTGTCCAAGCTTCTATCAATATCTGGTAAAGATCGGATGATTAAAAAGATGTTATAGAGTTAAGGCAACATTTAACTTTTCCATTTATTTGAGGTCTGCAACTCCCGACGTATATTATCCGATACGAGCGGTTTTCGAACCTGCCTGAGTTTTCACTGACAATAAGATTCTGGCCAAGTTTGATAAAAGATTGAATGCAAATGAAGGTCCTGGAGAGTTAATGACATATTCCATATAAGAGTGCACCATTCCGTCAAATTTTCTTTTATCAATATTTCTCATTGAATGTATATATGTACATGATGTATGTTTCCCTTTTATTGTTAACTCTAGCAGCAAAATCAGTGAAAAAGAGATATCTACAAAACTTTAAAGAATACAAGAAAAAAAGTTTGAAACATTTAGAAATTTGACGAATTTGACCTAAAGCTTTTATAAGGCAGATAAATTGAAGTCCAAATGTTTTTATTGCAAATGTCATTAGATCTGATAAGAACATAAATAATACTAAATTATTTACAACAGTTATAAAGCGGATTCTGTGGATAGCTTCTGCATACAAATGTTTTTTTATTTTTATTTTTGAAAGTTTTCTGTCAAACTTGCTGAGATTAGCTCACATTCATGTAAATATTTCCTGATTGGCCCTTATGAGCTAAAAATGACAGCAAATCATCTAATTTATCAATAATGGGAACTATAGACAGATAATTTTATATAATATAGTCCAACACATATTATTTTACAAGATGACATCAGCAACAACCTGCTACTAAAAAATAGCATTCCTTGATAAAAACATTCATTTCCGATTTTATACATGGATTTTGTTTGAACCTGATTCACTGTTTTAGTTAATATATAGAGTGAGTGAATATTCAACAATCTTTCACAAAAATAAACATTGAACATGTTCTGTCAAATAAGATGACATTAGCAACATATGTGACATTAGATACATTCTGTCAAACTTATGTGACATTAGGAACATTAAAATTTCTTTGTAAACACTCTAAAAATGGACTTTTGAAAAGCTTTTCCATCCAAAACTTAATTATTCAGTTTATTTTTCTGTAAACGAAAATAGGAAGAGGTGATTACAAGTATTACAATGGTATCAGTTATTTACAGAACTTGTGTTTTGCATGTTTTTGGGTTTACTGTGTTCTGCGAAAGCTGCATTTCCTGTTCGATTTTTATACTTATTTTTGCTATGTCTTCAAACTTTCTGTCAAAGATGACATTAGCTACATTCTGTCAAACTTATGTGACATTAGCAACATAAATATTTCCTTGTAAACTCTAAAGATGAACTTTGAAAAGCTTTTCTATCCAAAACCTGTAGTCTGGGTAACTGTAAATGAAAATGGGTAGATTTTATTGCAAATATTACAATGATACCAGTTATAATATTTACATAACTTGCATTGCTAATTTCATCATAGATTTTATTTCAAATATTACAATAATGTCAGTTATTTACAGAACTTTTGTTGCTAATGTCATCAAATTTCATCAAAGATGACATTAGCTACATTCCGTCAAACTTATGTGACATTAGCAACAATAATATATCTTGTAATCAATGTAAAGATGAACTTTGAAAATCTTTTCTATCCAAAACCTATACAGTCTGGGTTACTGTTAATCAAAATATGAAGATTTTATTGCAAAACTTACATCAGTTATTTACAGAACTTTTGCTGTTGCTAATGTCATCAAATTCCGTCAAACTTATTTTGTTGTTTATACAAATCATTTTTTAGCTTTTTTAATCAATCCCATTGCCAGTTTTACTGAAATTTCATTTTAAAATTTTACACATTGATGGGAGCTAATGGTGCACCCTTATATGGAATATGTCTAATATCAAAAAGTTAACGGATGGATGGAAGGATGACAGACCATGGCACAAGCCCTTATCCTTATCTGGTATGCGAGAAATACTGTCCTTTCACCTGCTTCGCTACTTACTTGGATTTTGGGGAGGCTTCCAATCAGTTGTGTGATGACTTTGTGAGGGAGACGGTTGAGTCGCTCTAGGTTCTTGTGGGGTTGATGGAGGGGCATGTGACCCTGTTTGGTTATTGTTCGGGTACTGGTACTGATTAGACCCAGGAAGGTTCAAGGAGTCAGATGTCGTGGGGCCTGGCTGGTAAGATGAAGGGCCTGGCTGGTAAGATGAAGGGCCTGGCTGGTAAGATGAAGGGCCAGGTGGGGGTTGATATGGCTGAGATGGTCCTGGTTGTTCAAACCCTATGGGTGCTCCTCCAGATGCTGAAAAATAAAAAATCAACACAGACTGAAGAAACCACAATAACTATTTTCAAAATGATTGATATATTCAAATATTCAAATCTACGACGGGTTTCATGTTTATGTTACCTCTAAAAACATGTTAAAATACTGTATAATTAATAGGTACTGTAATACAGTCTGTGTATTCATATCCTGTCAAGTTTTCCAGTAAAAATACGAAAACACTGTCAGGTCAAAGCGTTCTCGGATAGAAAAAAGTATCAACATCAATCACAAATAAACAAAATTTCCAGAGTCAATTGTTCGGCAAAATGAAATATTGCTTGACTTCACTGTCCAAAGTGTTGCAAAGTAAAAATGGGAACACAAACTAAACATACACACGTGTACACAAACACATAATTTGATAATGTAGCTGTAACTGTAGTGTACAATTTACAATTATTCTGAATAATTAAAGAAAAAAAAATGAAGGGTAAAAGTATTCATAAGAAAAAATGAATGGGGTAAAAAAATAAATATATATAAACAAGAGGTCAATGACCTTGAAGCTCTACTGATAGGTTTTGATAGCTAGATCAGCATTCCTGTAAAGTTGCATGAAAATCTGTCAAGTAGTTTCAGAGGAGTAGTCACTACAAGTTTTCACTATATAACTCTATGTAAACAAAGATGGCCACTGGCAGCCAGTTTAATGTTGAATCAAAATAATTTTCAACAAGGACCAACATCATGTCATGCTGATCATTTTAGACAAAGTCCCATATCAATAAATTATATTTTTTATGAATTAGTCGTTACAAATATGTTTTAAAATCTATTTTTAGCCATGGCAGCTATCTTGAATTTCTAGCCAAGCAAAAAATTTGCTAGTATCAACTAGATATCAAGTGCAATATTTCTCTTACATTTCATGAAAATCCTAATAGTTTCAGAGGAGTTGTCGCTACAAGTTTTAACTATATAACTCTATGTAAACAAAGATGGCTGCTAAGTTTTTACTATATAACTCTATGTAAACAAAGATGGCTGCTGGCAGCCATGTTTAATGAGGAATCAAAATGATTTTCAACAAGGACCAACATCATGCTGATCATTTTAGGAAAAGTCACTTATTGTTTCTAAGAAGTAGGTGCCAAAAACTTATTTTTTTAAATCTATTTTTAGCTGTTGCGGCCATCTTGAATTTCAGGCCAACCCGAAATTTTGCTAGTATCAACTAGATATCAAGTGCAACATTTCTCTTACGTTTCATGAAAATCCTAGTAGTTTCAGAGGAGTTGTCGCTACAAGTTTTTACTATATAACTCTATGTAAACAAAGATGGCTGCTAAGTTTTTACTATATAACTCTATGTAAACAAAGATGGCTGCTGGCATGAGGAATCAAAATGATTTTCAACAAGGACCAACATCATGCTGATCATTTTAGGAAAAGTCACTTATAGTTTCTAAGAAGTAGGTGCCACAAATTTGTTTTTTTAATCTATTTTTAGCTGTTGCGGCCATCTTGAATTTCAGGCCGACCCAAAATTTTGCTAGGATCAACTAGATATCAAGAGCAACATTCCTGTGAAGTTTCCTGTAAAGTTGCATGAAAATATGTCAAATAGTTTCAGAGGAGTAGTCGCTACACGCTTTTACTATATAACTCATGTAAACAAAGAAGTCCGCTGGCAGCTATGTTTAAAGTTGAATCAAAAGATTTTCGACAATGACCAACATTATGTCATGCTGATCATTTCAGAAAAAGTCCCATATCAATATCACTTATGGTTTTCATGAAGTAGTCGCTGTAAATTTGTTTTTTAAAAATCTATTTTTAGCTTTGGTGGCCATCTTGGATTTCACATCAACGTGAATTTTAGCTAGGATCAACTACACATCATGGGCAACATTCCTGTAAAGTTTCATGAAAATCCGCGCCACGGCGTAAGCTCTGCTGATCTTTGATCAGTAGAGCTAAAAATGAAGGGTAAAAAACCCATTTAGTAAAATCTTTAAGAGACCTATAGTTTAGTTCGAATTATGTTTTAAATTCAAATGAAACTTTATTTAAAATCCATGTGATAAAAGACTAATTTTTCTCTTTCCTTTATGGTCTCTTAAAACAGGTTGGACTGTGCCATTTTGTTATTATTTTCCAAGCTTCATTGATCTTATGAATGTGACTCCTAAGGAACAGTGTTAAATGCCAATTTGTGAAGTGGGGGCATAATAATCATTTGTTTTGAGCTATAAATACAAAGGCAGGCGCGTAGTGGCCATACTCATTTACTCACGTGAGTAAACTTTTCAAACGAAGGCTCAAAAAATAAAAACTTGAAAAACTCGAAATGCAATAAAAAGGTGAGCCTAAGTGGGGATACATGCTGACCCTAAAATGCACCAGAAATCACGTATGAGCATATTTTTTTTTTAAATCTCCCCGGACCACCACCAGCGGCAGGGGGACCACCCCCTATCGCACCCATCCCAAAGAGTAATTGAGATTTTGGTCACGCTATTCCCCTGAAAGGGAATCATAAATTTTAAACATGGTTTGCAAGCCATGCTGCAAAAATAGCAACAAGCCTAACAGAGTTACCTACCCTCATCACCTTCTTCTTGCATAGGTCCTGGTTGAGGTGTCTCGCCATTCTTTAAACACTTGTGGATATATGCAGCTTTCCATTTGGCATACTTTCTGTTCTTATCAATCTAAATGTAACATGAACAAGTGAAGAAATCTCAATACCTTCGTTTCAGCAAAGAGGCAAGAAGGGCATTGAGTGACTGCGTGCTTGAAGGTTAGACCCTGATACACGGGACCACCCGGTACATGCCCCTACGACTGACGAGGCTATGGGATGTGTCTTGTTTAAGGACATACCAAGTTAACCTAGAGGTGCCAGTGAAGCCTGAACCTGTGGTCACCAGATATAGAGTCTACTGGGCCACTGTACTCAATATATAAAACCAATCAAGCACCAACAAAATCAAGCACTTGTAAAGGTATAAAACCACCAATTCAGGCCTGCCAAAACTTTGTAATACAAAATCCTGAGATTTTTTAAAATTTTAAAATTTAAAACGCGCAAAGAACATTTAAAATGTAAATTTGGAGTGAGTGACTTGATTTTCAAACTATTTATTTAAAGTGCAAATTTAATTTAAATGAAATTAATACAAGTTGATGCATTGTCTGATAGGTACAGAAAATAATAAATTAGCATAGTAATTTGATTAGAGACTTGGTATAGTTTCTACCATAACTGTTTTTTTTTATGAAAGTGCACTTACTTTTCTACACAGATGCATGTTAAATGCAAATACAAAGTCAACTCTTATACAAATTATAATCATTGTGCGCAGCAGCAGCTGTTATAGTGGTAGCACACAAAATGAGTTGCTAGTTCCTCACACTTGATATTTCCGTTAGGTTGACCAATTAAAGAAATCACAGATATTGCTGCATTACGCATGTCGTTATGCCACTGAAGGAACTAATTAGGTGTCTAGGTGTTAGTTGTATATGCAGTCAGTGCATTACACGGATGACCCCCCACTGATTCGACACTTGTAAATTTTCCTAAGGAGCGTAACAGGACCAATTCGTGAAATAGCTGATAAACTGAAAGTATATAGCTGTTAAATCATGAACGTTTTGTTTTGATGGAGAGCGGCTGAAAAAAATCCGGAGAATCCGTATTTTATCCGGAGATTTGGCAGGACTGCCAATTGTATGTAAATACCCATTGACAGCAATGTTAAAATGTCACATAATAAGTACACTATTAAAGAGCTACCAACTCATAATTCATTTTACACATTCAATCATGGGTATTTTAAGGAACCCGTGAATAAACCAATACTTTTAATTGGCACATGTACATTATTATATGACCTAAACACCTGGATAGAGTTTTGATAAACGTTTTTGTAGCAGAAGTACTCTACCGAATCTAACAAGGACACGGAATTATTAAATATTCAGAATAATTGTCATTTCAAAAATCAGCGTGCCGCTGTCGGGAAATGTTAAAATGTCACATATTAAAGGGATTTTAACATTGCTGTCAATGGTTTTTCTAGTATATTTGGTGGGTCAGTTTCTTTAAAGTGAAAAGATATAGAGAATGGATTCCACTTACGTCTTCACTCATTTCCCCAAATACTGTCAGTGTGTCAAACAACATGCCAGCTGTGTAGAACGACTTCACAACATTTCTGAAATGTCACAGAGTATTTATTGTATACCTTAAAGGTGAACAACGGCCATTAAAACATTAGCAGGATTAAGAGAATATGATCGATACTGTGTGTCCCTTTAAAGATGTTGGCTGGGCAAGTTTTGACATCTTCAGGTCTAAACATTTTATTTTTTAGATCATAGTTTTATTTGACAACATAATTGTTTCATTTTTTGCGTTCTAGTAGATATGGATATAATGTAGGACTTAAGATGGTAACATATCCAATTTTCGGCAAATCTTTTTTTCCATATTTTTTCCGTCATTTGTGATAATTTTTTGTTGTCAAATATCCTTTTACTATAGAATAAATTAGATTTTTGATTTTCAATAGTGGAATACATATATAAAAGTAGATACTGAGCTAATTTTATTTTCGATCTCCATGTCAATATTGTGTGTACAGTATTTTACATTGAAAATGTCAAAATAACTCCAAAATGGGTGTAATTTGAAGAATTTTTAATAAAAAATCATTAGAAGCCTGGTGACCTATATATTTTTTTACTTGTTTTGAAAGAAATGTTATAAGACCTTGTCATATACAAATTTAAAAAAAGTTGAGCATTAGAACATACTTTTTTATGTTGAATTAATTTTTCGGTAAAAACAAAATTGGGTGGGGTACGGTCCATATATGTTTGATTTTTAAAGTAAAAAGACGAATGAGGATTACAATTGTTTTTGTATGATTTGAAAGATATGTATATATGCAATAGAAAATTAATTGTTGTTTTTCAGTAAACGTAATGTTATGAAAACAAATAAGAAAATATTCAATGACTATATTTTTCCTCTTTTTAGTTAAATTTTTAAGTTAGAAATATGTGCCTTCTTTAATGTCTAGTGGAAAAAAAAGTGTGGTGACATAGACTTTTTTGATAATTTTGCATCTAAATGATACCAAAGAAGCTTTAAATATGAATTTAAAAAAAATCTCAGCACTACGTCCTTTCCCAGCCAACCTCCTTAAAGTACACAATAATGAATACCGGTAGTATTGAATAGTAAAGCAACATGAAAAAAGTCCATTTTGATAGATGTAAGACCTAAAGCTTGTTTCGTGGAACCATAAACGATAACAGTTGGCAGTATGGGCCTAGGGAATCAGGGTTCTGGAAATATTTTGAAAATCCACTTGCCCAGGGCAAGTGGATTTTCAAAAGTCACTTGCCCTGCCCATAATGTCACTTGCCCCACATCTAAGAACACTTAATTGCCCCAAAAATTGGCGCTGACCATTATTCGTGTTAAACTGGAAGGACCGCCGCATAATTTGGACCATTATACTTAGTTAGAAAAGGAAGGGAGAATGTATTAGTTAATACATTGTATTTATTCATATAAAAAAATCAAATGGTTGCATTTCCTTCTTTTGTGTCTATTACATCTTTGTGTTACTTAAATCATAAAATGATGAGACAGTATACAACCTCATTTTATTCCGCCCTCCCACCCCACCAATCACAACACACAACCCCATCATTTTTGATGACCATCCAAAAAAAATGCTTGGCAGCTAGTGTATGGAACTTTTAATGTCACAGTGTGTACAATTAACCAGTTGACAGAAAAAAAAGAAGCTATTGTATTCATTTAAATGTGCGACAAGCAAAGAAACAAGACAAAAACGTTATTATAAATATTCACTTGGCCCCCAATTTCTGCAACCATGGTAACGTTCTTACGGCTTTGTATTTAAACTAAAGGGAATTATATGAAAGCAAGAGGCATGAACAGGGGTTCCCAAGGAATTGTTTAAGAAGTAGTAACAGTAACCTTATTTATCAAAAGCGAAAGTTCAGAACATGAGAAAAAGTTCCGTGATTTTTTCTGAAATCGCGAAAACGTATGACATGCGCATATCGCTAAGTTTTGCAACTTATTTGTGTAGTATGCACTTCCATATACGTTTAATTACAGATTATATCAATGAAATACACCAAATACCTCATAAAAGCGTATTGTTAAACGAGTGCTTCGAGTAAAAGAAATGTATTTTCGTTACGAAAAAATCTTCGGCAAAATTATCTAAACAAAAACATAACGTCACGTGGGTCTGTCAATCATTATTTTGACACATTAAATTTGCAAATTAAGAAAGAGTTTTCTGATTTGATTGGTGGAAGGTCCAAATGACGTTCAGAGATTTCTGAATTTATGGTTGGAAGGTCACGGACATAATTGCCGCGATTTCATTGGCCGATGGACACACGTCTGACGGTCGTGTCAGGATTGTTGTTTTCAAACGGTGTAAAATGCGCGTGTGGGTTAATTAGGTTGTTTATTGAAATAACGCCACAAATTAAGCTGCCTGGGGCGAGATTGTTGATTTGTACCGAAAGTTGTTTGATCTTATTAACACTCGCTAGCGGCGAAAAACAACGGCAAGTTTTATTCAGTTACCAAAATGAAATTCTGATATGGCTAGTTTGTCACTTGATTTGTTCTGGAATAGAAATGTCCGTCGGGCAAGTGGCGGGCAACCAGATTTGCGAAGGTCACTTGCCCGCACCCAAAATCCACTTGCCCGGGGCGTCGGGCAACCGTATTTCCGGACCCTGGGAATTACAAAAAAAAAAAGAAAAAAAAAGTTTTTAAAAATGTTAATCATTGAAAATGTCGCAGTGTAATTTAATTATTTGTTTTTACTTTCCAACGCCGATACTGCCACCTATAGAACCATCATTTTTCATAAAATTTTACTTGTTAAATCTTGCAGCTCTGTCCTCATTATCAGCAAAGAGAAATACTTTGAGGGCGTAGTTCTCCATGTGGGCTTGGCCGATCACTTCATTGGTTAGGGCTTCATTGTTCATCTCTTTCTTAACCTGCAAAGTAATGTTGAGTCAAGATAGTAGTAGACAATGCCGTCACTAAAGGGAAATGGTCTTAAAACATATCTTTCACCTGGCCCTCATGAGAACCACTTTCATGATTTGTATGGTTTTGGCATTTGACACAAAAAGTCATGTACAATTAACCTTTTGGAGACACTTTCCGGTATCTGAGTTCAAAATTCATATAAAAGAACAGTTAACCCAAACTTTATTCAGTATAAACAAAATGTCATCCTTAAATAAAGGGAGGCTTAAACATTCTTCAGTAAGCCATGTGTTGTTTTTTTTCTATAAAGATACAGTTTTGTAGAAGTATTTTTCAGCAATAAAAGGTAAACCAAGACAGTTTAATAGCAGAATTGCACTCAACAATCAACATCATGAACATACCAAAAGATCCAGTTACATAGTAATTTATTTTTGTATACATGTGTTATTCAGCCCATGCAAAATAAACAATTTCATTACCTTTTCTAAATAGTCCATCAGAGCAACGTGGAATACTCGGCAGTCTGGCGACTTTTTGTCAATCTCCATTCCATTCTGAAGGGCATAAAGTCTACCTGCATATAATCAAAAAGATATCAGTAATTGCCCCATTTTAACTGCAATGATTTTTGTCAGTCACTCGAATTAAACATCGCAACTACAAGTAATCCGTCGAATAAACTTTAGTATGCAGAGAAAATGATGTGTTTCCATTTACTTTAGTCAGAATAAAACAGGAACAACTAATCCTTTTCACACATAGGGTAACTTGCCCCTGAGTCGAACTGCCACTGAGTCGAACTTGCCCCCGAGCTGGACATTAATTGATGGTTGAATTTCTTTCTCTAATGGAAGCTGGCAAAATTGTGAAGGAAGACAATCCAATGACATTCTTTCAAACAAAACAACAAGAATTATCTCAATTTATTGAGTTTGTTAGTAACTTTATAGTCTGAATTGAATTGGGGTTTTAAGGTGCATCAACACATGAAAGGTTATATGACACCTAACAGTCCCTGAATGAACATGCCAGACTCATCCTCCATGTACATTGAGATAAAATATGGAGAACGGGCCTAGAACCTTCTCACCCTGAACTGCAGAGTTGCTGCAAATTCTATTGTAGACACTCCATTTACGCTGGAGCCACGTTATAGGTTTTCTGCCACTGCTCTAGTGATGGCACCTAAAACAATGCAGGGGTCATGATGAAGACCTTTAATGAGCATGAACAAAAAATGAATTTGGGGTGCGGGTGGGATGTACCCCTCTGCCTTCCCCTCCAACGGGACTTGCAGTGGCCCTATTCTTTGCCCCGTAACCACACGTGACGGGGCCCTTATAGTCTGACTCAAGGACAAAAGTTCGACCTTGGGGCATGTCTAAAGAGATTCTGCCCTGTAGAAGCTCATTGAAGTTGGGAGCCAATACCCGAACATTTTACACAAGACGCGTAAAATATATGTAATCTTTGTTAGGAAATTTATATATACATTTTGACAAGAAATCCGCAGAAATAACGGGGGCCGGATTTAAAAATAAATGATAAATGTTGCTTAAATGAAAGTTTTTAAACATTTTAATGACTAAAAACAATAGTTTGCAGTTTGCTGAGATGATATTTAAGTTTGCTGAGATGATATTTAAGTGCATTTCTTTAAAAACAAAATGCCATTCATAAAAAAAAATCATCAGCTCCAAAAAGTAGGTCATGAGTCCAAAAAGATGCACTACCCAAGACACAACTATGTCAAAATAGAATGTTTTGTCTTCCAATAGATTAAGCTATAAACTAGATTTAAAGCATCTAGTGCACAATTATAGTTCATGATCAGAAAGTGATGTAAAAATTAAAGTTATCGGCCCTTTGTTTGGAGGGTGAAGGTCTCATCCACATTTGGTTTTTGACACATTGTGATGTACTACCCAAGAAACAACTATAAGCCAAGTTTGAAAGGTCTAATGCATAATGTTTGTGAGAAAGTGACCAAAAAAGCAAATGTTGAAGGTAAAAATTATTAAGTTATCTTCTCCTTGCTTGGAGGGTCAAGGTCACATCCACATTTGCTTTGTCACGTTGCAATGTACCACTCAAGATACAACTATAAGCAAAGTTTGAAAGATCTAGTGCATACAATTTGTGAAAAAGTGACCTAAATGCGAAAGTTGAAGGTAAAAATTATAAGGTTATCTGCCCTTTGCTTGGAGGGTCAAGGGCACATCCACATTTGCTTTGTCATGTTGCGATGTACCACCCAAGATACAACTACACGTATAAGCAAAGTTGGAAAGGTCTAGTTCATACAGTTTTTGAGAAATTGACATAAATGCAAAAGTTGAAGGTAAAAATTATTAAGTTATCTGCCCTTTGATTGGAGGGTCAAGGTCACTTCCACATTTGCTTTGTCATGTTGCAATTTACCACCGAAGATACAAATTAAACAAAGTTTGAAAGGTCCAGTGCATACAGTTTGTGAGAAAGTGACCTAAACGCAAAAGTTGAAGGAAAGAATTATGAAGTTATCTGCCCTTTGCTTGGAGGGTCAAGGTCACTTCCACATTTGCTTTGTCACATTGCAATGTACCACCCAAGATACAGCTATCAGCAATGTTTGAAAGGTCTAGTGAATACAGTTTGTGATAAAATGACCTAAATGCAAAACTTGAATGTTGCCGCCGCCGCCGGAAAAGCAAGACCTATGTCTCTTTTTCCTTCGAAAAGGCGAGACAAAAAATAGAGACTGAATTGCTTTATTTTAACTAATTGAAACGTTACAAGCAAGCAATTTTTTGGAGCACTTATCGAAAATACAAAATTGATGTCCATGGCTCAAGGGCGATTATGGTGACTGCAAAAAATATGATGTAATCCCATCAAACGTGCTGGTACCACAAAATAGTTGCTGCCAATGACATATTTAACGCTGGAAAAGGTACCAGAAGGTTTCAGCAAGAAGGTTTATGAAGAAGTGATGAGACTCAGACTTATTATTATAGAAATATTAGGTCATAATTTAAATTAAATGTATCCATATTTGTGTTTAAAAATCAGACGGCACCAAAAGAAAATTAATAGATGACCTCATGTACACAAAAAATAAAGCTTTTAATATAATTATCACTACAAATTAGTTTTATAAAGAGTATTATTTTATCGATCACTGAAATATTGGTCAAATTATTTTGATGATGTCATGTGGAAGTTATGAATACGTGATTATTAAAACAAGATTAATAAATTCATTAATTAATCGTCAGTACTTCATACATTTAGCAAAAGTTATTAAAGTCAAATATCAATTCTTCACACATTTAGCATAAAATCAAACACCTCTACAAACATCTGACGAATTTAAAGGCTAAGGGAAAGTGTCTTGCCCAAGAAAACCCCGCCAAACTCAGTGGCACAGGTGAGGATTGGCTTGAACCTGTGTACTCTGGTTTCATGTCCGCCATGCTAAGCACTGGGCCTCGCCTGCCCTTTGTACGAAAATACATTTATAAAATGCAAAAGCCAGTTTAATGTCAATATCAAAATGATATTTGACAAGGATCAACATCATGGCATGCTGATCATTTTAGAAAAAGTCCCATATCAATATCACTTACAGTTTTCATGAAGTAGTCGCTTGTTTTTTAAAAAATTATTTTTAGCCAAAATCTATTTTTAACTGTGGTGGCCATCTTGATTTCTGGCCGACCTGAAAATTTGCTTGGACCAAATGTAAACAAAGATGGCCGCCGACATTCATGTTTAATGTAGAATCAAAATGATTTTCGACAAGGACCGAAATCATGTCATGCTGATCAGTTTAGAAAAATTCCCATATCAATATCACTTATAGTTTTCAAGAAGTAGTCGCTACAAACTTGTTTTTAAAAAATCTATTTTCAGCCGTGGCTAACTTGAATGTCCGGCCGACCTGAAATTTTGCTAGGATCAATTAGTAATCACTAAGAGCAACATTCCTGTGACATTTCATGAAAATCCTTCAAGTAGTTTCAGTGGAGTAGTCGCTACAAGTTTTTACTATAAAACTCTATGTAAACAAAGATGGCCATGTGTAATGTCGAATCAAAATGATTTTCGACAAGGACCAACACTATGCCATGCTGATTATTTTTGGAAAAAGTCCCATATCAATATCACTTATAGTTTTCTAGAAGTAGTCGCTACAAACTTGTTTTTTAAAAATCTATTTTTAGCTTTGTCAACCATTTTGGATTTCACATCAGCACGAATTTTTGCTAGGATCAACTAGACATCATGGGCAACATTTCTGTAAAGTTTCATGAAAATCCATCCAGTAGTTTCAGAGGAGAAGGCGCTACAAAAAGGTTTACGGACGGACGACGGACACCGCATGACTGCATAAGCTCTCCTAAAAACCACACTAGTTTGTGCTACTTAAAAATTCCCCTTTGATATGAAAACAATGCAAAATTCCCCTTCCTGAGGGCCCAATTTCCACAAAAGCTGACTACTGTGTCCAAATAGCATCATTGCAACACCCGCTACACGGATAACTAGGTTTTAGAGCCGCCCCAGAGAGGGAACCTGCCCTACTCTTATTATCGAATAGATTCCTATGGTTCTTTAAGGTGTAGCACACCCATTGCAATACAGGAAGTGTCAGCCTGGGGTAGTCGCATAATGGCGTCAATAAATAATTCTGATTTCTTTTTGTAAAAAAAGGCATTTTCACTAATTTAAAGTGCTATTTTTGGTTTATATCACATTTTTGATCTATTTGTTACATTTTTCAAGCATTGCCATGTTAAAATTGTGAGTTTTTAATTTATTTTGCTTATATGGAAATGAGTGTATGAATACAATATTATGGCATCTCAGTGTTTATGTTTTTAAATGGACCATTCATTCATGAGACAAGTTCTTTCTTAGAAGATACATGACCCCCATTTTTCTGTGGATTTTTTGGCAGCATATGTGTCATTTGTGATGAGAATGTAAGTTATTCATTTTTAATTTGGGCCCAGATATGAATGACAACATAGCATTTAAATTTTAATTCACACACAACTCAATGCAACAATCAATGTGTGTGTTACACCTATAAGGCGGGATCTGTGAATTGTCATTTTCTCTCAGATTCTTACTTAACTGGCATTTTTCCTTTTGGAATGATTATTTATCTTCAAAAAAACACTTTACACTCTTTTAAAACCGGTTTTTAAATTTTTTTTGCTATTTTTCGCTGCGGAAAGTCGTAATTTGGAGTTTCAGATTTTTAAGTCTTTAAATGATGGCCTGGTGAAACATTTTCCACTAAAACTTGGCTTGTTTGTTATCAACATGTAGATTTGTGTATTTGTCATCATAATTTAGCACTACTATTTTTAAAATCCTGCTTTTATAGGTATGACACCACAAAATCCTTCCCCTTACCCCCTAAAATTGGGTTTACTGAGATAATGTCAGAGAGAACTGAAGGCAGAGTATGCTGCCCAGTCATTAAAATTTGGCTTTTAATCACAAAGTTAGTACCAGACTTGCATTTAGGAGTATTTGTGATGCCTGTATATTCATATAGTGTTACCAAATTAAGGTATGATGCCACCAAAAGTGAAAAATTGCCTTGAAAATTGGATGTTGGCAAGAAAATCAACACATTTTGCATTCAAAGAGCAGTTTTGGTAGCTAAACCTCTTGATTTCTTCATGTTTATTGACTATATGAAGCATTTAATCCATTATATCTATCAAGTATAGGTATGCCCAATGTCATTTTATAAAACAGTTAAGGCAGGTTAAAACTGAAAAAAAGTACGCTGATTTTTGTCGCTGTCGACCGCTCTGTTCTCTTTTGAAACGCGTATATCTTGATCGATTCTTAGTCGATTCGCGACAACTTTTCTTTCTTTAATGCGTTATAGTCCAGGCTTTGTCAGAATAGCTGCTTTGAAAATTCACTCATAGTTAAGTATTCTTATAGGTGTAGCACACCCATTGCAACACAGGAAGTGTCGGCCCGGGGTAGTCGCATAATGGCGTCAATAAATAATTCTGATTTCTTTTTGTAAAAAAAGGCATTTTCACTAATTTAAAGTGCTATTTTTGGTTTATATCACATTGTTGATCTATTTGTTACATTTTTCAAGCATTGCCATGTTAAAATTGTGATTTTTTAAATTTATTTCGCTTATATGGAAATGAGTGTATGAATACAATATTATGGCTTCGACTTCGATGAAATACTTCACAAAATCCTCTGTTGGACATAGCGTGAAGGTGCTGGGTGAAACTGCTGGCATCTCAGTGTTTATGTTTTTAAAGGGACCATTCATTCATGAGACAAGTTCTTTCTTAGAAGATACATGACCCCCATTTTTCTGTGGATTTTTTGGCAGCATATGTGTCATTTGTGATGAGAATGTAAGTTATTCATTTTTAATTTGGGCCCAGATATGAATGACAACATAGCATTTAAATTTTAATTCACACACAACTCAGTGCAACAATCAATGTGTGTGTTACACCTTAAAGGGGGTACATCAGGATTTTTCTAGAAACATCTTAAATTATAAAAATGTTACATTTCATGATAAAACACTTATATCAATCAAAATATGCTGTTAGAACCATGTTGTTAATGTCTAAACTGTGAATACACCATATAGCTAGAACGGAATCAGACGTAAAATGCTGAAATTAACCATGGTGCGTCACCTAGGATAGCACATATTACTGTTCTGAATCAATTTCTTTGCAAAACAA